>JACBWW010000004.1:48449260-48543869 GCA_020086605.1 Lanius collurio
GCGCCCGACCCCGCGGCGGCGCCCGGCGGCGGCGGCGGCCCTGAGTCCGGCTCCGGGTCCGGCTCTGGCTCCGGGTGCGGGAGCGGCAGCGGGGCGGCGGCGAGGGCGGGCGCGGTGCAGTGATCGGGGCTGCCACTGGGGTCAGGGAGCAGGCACCAGGAAACACGGCGGCCACGGCGCGCTGCTCGCACACACACACACGCACACGGCTCCTCCCGCTGCCTCGCACTTCACCCCCCGGGCAGGGAGGGAGGGAGGGAGGGAGCGATCGCTGCTGCATTTCCCAAGTGCGGCACAGCCTCCCCACGCCGAGGCGGCTGGAGCGGCCGGCAGGAGCGCGGCTCTGCCCGGGTCACGGCGGCTGCCGGCGGCCACGGCCGGGCAGCGGCAGGGCAGAGCCGGAGCCCACCGGGACCCCCTCCCCGCCGAGGGGCAGCGCCCGGCTCGCTCCCCTAGGCACGGCCGGCCCCGCACAACGCATCGCCGATCGGCTCGTCCACTGCCCACAGAGATAACAAAATAAATAAGTAACAACAGCAACAATTAAAAACCCAAAATCCTCGAAACAGGCTTCCGCATCTTCTGCCTCACCTTTCGTCACTGGGTGTTAATGCGGTGCCCTGCTTCTTTGTAGGTAAGCTCACCTCAGCGACCAGAAACACCAGGGTTCGCCTTTGAGGCCGAACATTTCCTTAGGGTAACTGGGGCTTTTCCATGGAAAGACAGAATTAGGGATGTGGCTGTTGTCTTTTTTTACCCCCCTCCCCCAAATCCACAGCAATTGTGTCAACAGCCACAACAGTAACGAAGTAAAGATTAGACGTGTTTGTTCTTTTACTTTCAAGACGCAAATGGGAGACTTCCAAAAACATATTACAATGAGGAGAATAATAAAATAATAAATTAAAAAAAAAAAAAAAAGGAAATAAAGGAGAAAAGGGAAAAAAAACCCAACTATTTTTGACTAATCGAGCAGACAGAAAATAAATGGCAGGCCTCTAATAGTAAGTTAGTGATTTATGTATTTTAAGTAAGTACTTTTGACTCCAGCTAACCTTCAGATATGCATGGCAAGTAGGCAGCTTTTTCTTTGTTGCTGAAAGCCACGAGAAGGGTCCCCAGTATTGCCAGGCAGAAGTCCACTGGAATGGATTGTCCTGTTTAGAAACATGGCAAACTAAGAAAAATCAATCTGAAAAAGACTAAATTCAACTTCTTTTCTGAGGAAAGTGCCTTTCTTCTCTAAATCACAAGAGCAGCATCAAAATGCAAGTACACAAAAATAAATAAGTTTTTTTTTTTCGAAATTTACCCTTTCAGTCTGATTTTTTATTATTGTCATTATCCCCTTTAATAGAAATAAGACTGTGAACCACCGAGGGAAAATTCAGACAAAATGGCCCACAGATGAGTCGTCCTCCTGACCAAATCAAAGCAATATTTCCAGGGAAACTTTTCCTGGAATGGAGTCTGAGGCCTATTTTTTAGCTGACTTACTCTGACACGGCTGTAAAATAAGCAATCCAGCATCCAGCCTACTTCCCCCTCCTGTGTCCCTGCACTCACCCTCTTGTGAGAACAGGGAACCCCACCTGGGAAACTGATCTGTTCAGCACCAGGGAAACACATTCTGGTTTGGTGTGGGTCAGTCTCCTCATCCAATCCACTTCACAACTGCACAGATTCTCCTGCTGGCACTAGACAGGGACTGAGATGAGCAGCTGAGGGCAGAAAGAGAACAGGAGAGCTTCCCTGGTACCAGAGCCAGCCTCAGTACAGAAACATGGAGGGGAAGGGGAGGGGAAGCAGGTTGCCTCCCTTCTCCACAGTCACAGCAGAAGGACCTTCCCTGTAGTTGTGTCCTTATACTTATGGAGCCCCTGGCACTACCAAAAGGAGCTTCCAGCACAGAGGGAGAAACAGGGTAGAAGCCAGGGTAAGAAATTGGCCTGGGAATTAGAAAGCTCACAAACCTTTTCTCTGGTAGCTGGTGAGAGATCAGACATGACCCTGGTGTCTCGGTGCCCTGGTAATTACCTGCCTCACTGGTCCTTGTACACAGCAGCCGTGTGGCCTGAAAGTTAGTGCTGCTTGGGTTTTGTTTATATTGGTCCAGAGTGGGACCTGCTTCTAAGGTCACATCTTTTTCACAATATTACGTGCTCAGCAACTCCACCAAGCTGTAATTCAGTCATCAGGAGCATTGTTGTTAATATATGACTTGACAAACTTTGAAACAATTTCTGTTAAGGGCACACAACAGAACTTTTCCCTTTTACAAACTACATGTTTTCAGTATGCTTTCCAAAGAGGTACTCACTTTAGAAATGTACGGGTCCCAGAGTTGCTAAAAGAAGGAAAAAATATTTTATTTAAATTGATGAAAGGGTTTTCTGAGGAAAGGAGATGAATTCTGTGCCTTTCTTCTCTAATTCACAGGAGCAGCATCAAAATGCAAGTACACAAAAATAAAATATCTATATTATGGCAGGAACATGTATTTATTAATACACACTTGACAAGCAGATTTCAGAGATAAATTCAGAAACCTAAAAAGTAAATGAGATGTTTATTTTGAGTGTCACAGGACTGATTTTTCTAGCTGGGTGAAATTCAAAACAGTGAATAAATAGTTGCTCTTTACCTTAATACTTCCTATTTGTAACTCTAAAAGGGTATGTTAAACATGAAAATTTAGTCGTGTTCAGAGTTGGCACTGGATTTTATTTTTTCACTTTTACAAATCCAAAGTGAGCATCATCAAAAGTACAGATTCAGGAGATGCATGTTAAAAATTATAAAACACTATAGTATCAAGAAAAGCACACACATTCGTCACAATCTATTATGTCATCTTTAATACATTTCATAGCTATCACTGTCTCTTTCTGCCAAGCACAGGACAGAGCTAACAGCTTATGAGACACACACAGGGTAGTTCAGACACCCTGAACCACAGACACCTACCTAATTTTGCTCTTTACTTCAGGAAAAATCATTCCAAAGTACCTGTAAAGCAGTACAAGAAAGTTAAATTTAAAGTCCACTACAGAGCACTCATTCCTTAAATAACAGGATTTTTTCAGAGATCTTTTTCACAGAAAGGAGTTAAAATCAAACCAAAATAAAAAACCCTTTCAAACACATGCAAACCACACTTGAATAATAAATTCATTTTTTAAGAAGGCCCCTTCCAAAAGATCAGATGAGGTTTTGAGGCAGACCCGTTCCCCAGTCCAGCCCACAGCACTCTTGTGAATGCTTGTGCTGGCACAATACAGTGCCCCAGTCTGCAGTGCTGGACCAAGGCTGGCACAGGGTGTGCTACAGCTCCTGAAAGAGTCAGGCCAGTGTTTCACACTCTTTTCCTTTGGACACAGTATCAGAGGGGCTTGGGTTGTTTAAATTTCCTGGATTTTTTAGTCATTTTGAGACCAGCGCATCAAGGGTTCTCATTTTCACTGCAGTTTCATCCTGCAGAGACTGGGACATTCTGGTACAGTACTAGACAATGCATATCCTAATTTCTTAAGAAAGTAGAGTCTGATCCAGTGGACAGCCACTGGTAGCAATCTACACCAAAAGTCACTGGATTCCCCACATGTCAGCACAGACCAGTGCAGTTCTGCCAAAAACTATCGTAAGAGGTTTGTTCCCCTCATTAAAGCAGAAATTCTTCCCTAACTGGGGACAGAAGACTACAGAAGAAAACTGCATTAGCTTAGGCTTCATGCCCCACAATGTTCCAAATTTGCTGAATATAGTTGGATAGATTTGAAGTTCTCCATTGCTCTTTTCTTTCACTTGTAGGTTGTAAGTCGTAGAGCATTTTGTGTGCCTGCTGGCCAACAACATGAAAAAAACAGAAAAATGGGGGAAAGTTGTTTACTTATAAACAACAAACAAACAGGAAAAAAAAATCTAAAACAACAGGATTCCAGTTTTGCAAATTGGGTTTTTTAGCTCTTAGAGCTTCTTAACAAAGTTGCAGACTGGAACTAGTTGCTAATTGAATCCTGAAAGCTGAAAAACCCCCAAACCTCATGGCTCTGGATTTTAGTAACCTGTCCCATTATGAATTTTTATCTAACTTCCTCCCTCACAAACAGGGTCCCATACAGTAACCTGTTCAACACTCCAGGAAATATTACATTTTCAGAAAGAATCCACAGCCTTTCCATAGAAAAAAAACTGCTTTTGGAGGAAATTTGACAATTGTCAAATGGAAGTGAATTGAGCTTTCTGTCAGAATCTGCAGACATAGAAGAGCACATCATTATTCTGCTGATAGACCATCAGGTAAGATTACTGAAGGAAATATCACTAGTGGCCCTCTGGGCAATCTTTTTGTATTTGACAGACCAGAATTTTGTCACAGGATAATGCTTGTCTGCTGCCTTGCCCCTTTAACCTAAACTAAATTAAATTAAATTAAATTAAATATTTGATTAAAATTTTCCTACTTGCCCTCTGTAGAAATAAAATGATGCAAAAAACCCCAGCTTAAGGTGAATTGATTCCTCTTCTAAAAACTCCCCATGTAACAGATAGTCATCTTACCTGGAGAAGAAATCATTCCTTTTTCTTTTTCTCAACTTTCCACTGACCATTTTTTTTTCAGAATTAAGAAGGATACATGGGTGATATATTTCTTCATAAAAGAGCAGGCAGTGACTTCAGTTTTGTATGTACATAGGAATCTAAGTGTTGTTTGATGGAGAGCAGTTACTGCAGAGGCATCACTGCAGGAATTCCCAGATGCTGAAGGCTCAGGGCACACTATAAGGAAAGGTTTTGGGGGGTCACATTCTGGTTAATGAGCTGTGGCAGGGAATACACAACTGTGGGAGTACTGTGAGGTGTTTTAACATCCTATTTATTGCATAACAATTTACCTGTTTAGAAGAAGGTGGATGCCTTTTCCCCCAAGTGATCATTTTATCATTTAATTAGTTTATAATGCATTGAGTCAAAGCCAATTAATGAGAAAACCTTCAGTTTAATTCACCTGCAGTTCAGGCACTCAAAGCCCATAGTACCAAATAATTCCAAAACTTGATGGTCTGTCAGAAAACAGGCATTAGTACTACAGTAGAGTGTATTACAAACCTCTCCTCTCCTTGACCTTTAACTTACTTAACTCCCTTCCCTCTTCATCACATAGATTATCTCATCCTGTGGCAGACCCTGGTCACACACTGTTCCTGCTCCTGATGTAACATGAACTGTGTCCCCAGGAGTCTGAGGAGTCACACTGATACCTGATGGCCTCCTGTCTACACTCTACCTCTACCCATTTCCTTCTGACTTTAGACAGAAGATTCAGTGGAGTGGTTGTCTATCACATTGTGTGCATTTTTCAAATGTCAAACTCCACAAACTGAAATTCCTGCAGACAGAAAAATTCTGCTCTCTATTCCTGAGAAAAGGTCAGTATTGCATGGAAAGTTGTGTATGAAATTCTCAAAATCAGTCAAAATTCCACACAGAAAGCAAATTGCAAAACTGAAATAGATCTTATTTCTCACTGCAAGTAAAGCATTCTACATGGTAGTGCAGCAGAGAGAGTATTACTCCTGTGCTATCTTGAAGATACTTTTTTGAAGACTACAGATCTACTGGCAAATTCATATGATGATGATGATGATTATTGTCAACAACTGCTCAGAGTTAACCTCTTTACATCTAAACAAATAGAGCTTCACTTCATCCCTTACATAATTAACTATATGCCTTTGACAGACATAAAGAACTGTGGTCTGCAGCAAATCTACATCTAGTTCCAGTTTATGGAATACAGATTCCCTTTGGGTCAGAACTGCAGTGCCTTTATAGAAAATTGTAGGAGGATGTGGAGGCACCTCACCTCTGAAATCCCAGGGGGAGGGACCCTGCAGGGTACGGGTCTGTCCCTGCTCCCATGTCACTTGTGTTCCATACCTGTTCCTGATTGGCTGGGTTGGGTGCCCGGGCCCAGGGCAGGGAGCAGGGTCCCATGACTGGGGTCTGCCTGGGAACTCCAGCCATGAGGCTGGAGGAATAAATCATCTCTGAAAATCTACAGAAATATCGCTTCATCTTCCCTTCCAAGTCCGTTGCTATCTTATAATTGTTGCAAAGATTCCCCATTACAACAAATGGTGGAGAAATGCTGGCAAATGATCCCTGGAGAAGCTAATTCGGTGATTTGTGAGTAAACTGGATATCTCTTCTTGCTTTCATTTTGATGTCCCATCTCTGAACGATGGAGGATTCGTGGAAAGACTCGTGGCTGTCTGAACCACAAAGAGACATTCACCTTAAACTTGAAAAGGTTCTTGAACAGCAATATGTAGATTTTAGCTTAATTCAATGTCAGAAAGAACTAAGACGCTTCCTGGCATGGCTGTTTAAAAACTTCTTCTATGTTTCTTGGGATTTGATTCTTACCAAGGACTTTTGGGAGAATGTTTGGACACAATTAATATCTGAATCAAAAAATATGCAGATGAAAGACTATTTCTGTGAATATTACCTGATTACAGAGAGTGTTGAGCAATACTGGCTGTGTCCCGCTCCTGTTTTAGCAGCGAACACGTGGTCGAGCAGCGAGCACGTTGCAGCTCCTCCATTGCCCCAGAGACCGCGCAGCCCCCGCCGTGGGCGCCCAGTGCGCTGTGGGCGGCAGTGAGGGAGCTCCCACGCGTGGGAGAGCAGCAAATCCAGGCATGGCAGGAGCGGGGCCGGCGGAGAGAGCGGTGGCAGCGGGAGTGGAGCCAGGCGGGCCCGGCGGTGCTCGCCCTGAGACACGCGAGCGGTGCCGGCGAGGGGAAGCCGTGTGGGGCCGCCGGGGCAGCCCGGTTAACGGGACGGTGCAGCGCGGGGCCACACCGAGCCCGGACAGCCACGTGGGAGCCCGGCAGAGGCGGCGGTGCGCGGGCTGCGGCCAGAGGCAGCAGGGGAGGAGCCGGCAGAGTGGCACGGCCCGGCCCACACAGCCCCAAAGGCAGCCCCGGGAAGCCAGAACCACGCGGTGGGAGTGCTCACACCCCTACAGCGGCAGCTCCAGTGCGAGAGCGAGCAAAACCAAAAGTGAAAGCAAGAACACAGCAAAGCGGAAAAAGTAAGAAGTTATCGCAGCTAAGGTTTTTGGAACTGTAAAATGGTATAACGTAAAGAAAAATTACAGTTCCTTATTGAGAAGTGATACAGGAGAAAGTATTTTTGTCCATAAATCTGTTATTGTGAAAAATAACCCCAAAAGTAATGTTCCAAGCTTCGAAGAAGGAGAAAGAGTAGAATTTAAAATTGTGCAAGGAAGAAAGGGCCCACAGGCAGCGTGTGTTACAGGCCCTGGGGGAGTTCCTGTAAAAGGTAGTAGATATGCTAGACAATATCCCCATAATCCCTATCCTTTCTCCTATCCCACCGTCCTCTTTTATCCCATGCCCCTTTATCCCCCATATATGCCCAACCCAAATTTCCCTTTCTGGTTCCCCTCACAAAACCAGTCCTTTTCATTTGCCATTAATCCCTTTGCAATGCCGATGGGGAGATGAAAAGGAGGGAGGGAAGAAATTAACTGTCATATTCTAAGATTCCAACAGGTACAGAACACCCTCTCCTGAATCTGAAGCATGCTCAAGTCCTGTCTCCCTTCTGATGCTCCAAAGAAAATCTGTTTGGACATTTGGGGACTCAAGATAGTGGCTTCTTTTCTTTTGAAATTGTTTTATGTTTATCCAACTGTTTCCAATGTTCTTTTTTTAAAAAGAAAGGGTGAATTGTGGAGGTGCCTCTCTCTGAAATCCCCGGGGGAGGGACCCTGGAGTGTACGGGTCTGTCCCTGTCCCTGCTCCCATGTCACATATGCCCCATACCTGCTCCTGATTGGGGGCTTGGGTGCCCAGGCCGGGGAAGAGAGAGCAGGGTCCCATGGCTGGGGTCTGCCTGGGAACTCCAGCCATGTGGCTGGAGGAATAAAAACATCCCTGAACATCTGCAAAAATATCACTTTATATTTCCTTACAAGTTCATCGCTATCTTATACATGTTGTAAGGATTCCCCATTACCACAGGATGAGCATAACACAGAGCTTTTAAAGGTGTCAGGTGCTCCTACATGGACATCTTTCCAATCTGAGCAACCAAGACTCCCTAAATGAAAGAAAAGACTTTCACTGTCATCCTCAGGAGCCTTGTTGGTTTAAATGTCCCCAGTAACACTGCTGATCTGAAGGCACACATAAACCTAAGAGCCTGAAGTCAAAATCTTTACCATGTGTTAATTATCATCATTATCAAACTGCTACAGAAAATACAGCTCATGTTGCTTATGAATCCTCCCATTCTCTGGGGAAAGAGCAAACCTAAAATACACAGGCAGTGCTCTAATGTAAGATAGGTTTCTAGAAAGAAATGGTGAAGATCCTATGGTATCATCTCTGTTCAATGTTAATTTTTATGCCTTGATTTGTCACTTTAAAATCAATATTCCATAGCAGTTATTGTCTATATTTTGAATGCATCCAGGCTGAAAACACTTGCTAAGAACTGAGAGATTCTACACTCTTAGTTTCAGATACCCTAGGAAAAGAAATCCTGTATTCCAGTTATTGTCTGGCATTTGAGTTCAGTGTTGGCAAACTGGCCCCTGCATGTCTTTGAGGCATATGGAAATTGATGATGAAAGTGTCTAGTTTAACTACAAGTATAATTTGATGAAAACTGGAGCAGCGAACTGTGAGAAACTGCTAAATCAGTGTCATCAAACTCTGCTTGAAAAGTAATGAAATAGAAATACCACTAGGGCACAAGCAATGCAGTGCAAAGGCTGTGAAACCAGAGAGCAAATACAAAAATTAAGGAAACCTACAAGATATTATTTTAATTGTTGTTGTTGAAACACATACCCAAAATACAGTACAACTTTCCTGTTCAAATTCACTTTACGGAGACAGTGACATCATGTCTCCTCCAAACTGTTCAAGCCCAAAATCTTGGCACAAGCTGTTCCAACAGAATATCATGTTTAGCCCTGGCACTCTCGCCTGTCTACCCATAACCATGTGCAGAATAAGAACAGCACCGTGGCCAATGCAAAGCCTAGTTATAGCTTGAGTCCCTGGGGGCAACAAAAAAAATACCAAAATAGAAAACATATTACAGTTTTAGAGCAATAATATTACTGAGAGAAATAAAACAAATGCAACCTCAGAAGTAAGATGACATTTATTGCCTAAAAGTTAACAATTTCTGAAGCTGTATAAGTATAAATAAGACCTGAAGATGGCAGTGAAAAGATCCCGATATTGCTTTATTCATACATTTTGAATGAAAAGAAAACAAACTTACAGAGAAATCTGAGAGCAAGAGGACAAAGAAAGAAGGTATTGTAATTTTTTTATATTATATGTATGTTTTGTTTGCTGATGTTTGCCTACATCAGTAAACACACTCAAATTACTGAAAAAAAAGGATTCTATTCAGTTTTACCCATGTTTTGAGATAGCCAAATGTGTATGTATGCCCAAGAAAGGGATATAAGCATGCATATTCGTAGACTTGCCAGAAAATTTGTACAAAAAGATCACAGGGAGACAGAGACAGCTGGAAAAATTGGAGCAGGGGCTCTGATTTTCATGCCAGTGTTACACCTAATGCAAAGGGAATGCAGATGATGGACTGCAAGCTATATGTTATTCCTCCTGACACTTTGCAGTGTGTTTGTAGAGCTGAGCAAGGACTGGGAAGTAACAAAAAAACCCCAACAACCAAACAAAAAAATCCCCCAAACCCACACAAATAAACAACAAAACAAAACAAAAAAAAGAGACACAAATTATAGAAATGGTGCTATTATAAACTAAAATATTTACCTTTCACACTTATATTTTCATGTACAAAAGACAATGTGAAGATGAAGCAGTGGATACCAAGCACTAGCTTCTAAAATTTGAAGATTTAACATACACATGGCAGAAAGTATGAAATGGAAAACGACCAGACACAAACATCTCTTGAATGTCCTATACCATGTCTTGAAAGAATTATAATGAGACATTTCTGCACATGGATTTATTGAGATTAATTATCAATAAGCCTAATTAGAAAGCTGTGCTAACAAATATCTAGAAGATTCCTTTCTATTAGGGAATATACAGACAGGAGGCTTAGTAGAAAAAGGGCCTTTCAGGGATGCATTCAAGTTTCTAAACTAATCTAGGTGTGATTTCCATGGGTTTTGGTATCTTTTCTCATGAGGTGACCTCAAAACCTCTGTGTTAAAAAGTCATTTTCTCTGTTGGTTAACCCAAACTATGCAGTTTAGGAGCCTCCTTTCAGTGTTTGTTTCCCCCCTTCAGACCTATTGACCACAATTCCATCTTTTGTGATGCTATTACTGCAATTTAAAACTGTGACCATACTTTAAAAAGTGGCTTCTAAAAGAAAACCAGTTTATAAAATCAGTTAGAATTTAACCAGGGTACTTTTTTGTGCCCCTAGGGAGGGTTCCTGTGGATTCCTGTTGTGCATTCAGACTTGCACACAGCCCTTGGCAGTAGCTGGGAGAGGCTGAGAGCAGAGGGTCTGTTTGTACCAACCTCATTGTCCCAGTGACCCACCCACTGAGATGTCTCACCTCGGGAAAGGAGAAGTGGAAAGGAAAAGATTATACATACAAAAATGGCAATGCAAAAGGCAAAGGAAGAAGTAGGGATTCAGTTCCAACTTCCCACAAGCCCGGCGGCATATCCAGTATGGGGCCAAGCCTACAAAACACTTCAGCTTTTAAAAGAAATCCAGACACAAAACCTTTCCAGATCAGCTTGTGTCTCTACCCACAAGCAAGATAAGCTAATAATCTGACAATGATTTTTTCCTATTTAGAACAAACTCTTAGCCTTAAGAAGGTCAAATCTAAAATAAACCTGGACAAATGGATATTTAAGCTTCTGCCCAAGCTTCAGACTAAGGGCTATACTTTATGTTTTTGGGTCAGGGAGCAGAAGATACAGGATCACCTTGAGCCCACTGAAATCCTTGGCTTCACTTCTAGTTAAATTGATAAAATTGAAAAAAGCACACGTTCTGCCCTGCCTTGAGATCAAACTCTTATTTTTTGAGATTAGACATTAGCTGTGGATATGAAAAACTTTTATTTAAGTATACGTGATTTTTTAGCCAGCTATTTCATATGCAAAAACTATTAAGCCATACTATTTTATCTGCTGTTGTTGGCTTCTTTCTGTTCTTTGAAGTTTGGCCTGTCATAAAGCTCTCTGTAAGCTTAAAAAGAAAATTTCCCACATATGGGAGTTCTACAAAAGGTAAATTACTTCTCCATATCTGGGGGTCTCTATCAAAATGAATAGTGTGAGCCAATGAACAGCAAGGGAAGAGAACACTGCTGTCAGTCCATGCTTTGATTCCTTCAGTCCAGAATCTACCTGCACACACTCAGGTTACTTTGAAGCATTCCCTTATTTTCTGATGGATTTTCATTAGTGTGCTCTTTTCCACATATTTGTCAGATCTGAACGCTGCAGTTACCCACGTTCAATACTGCCAAATTAACAAAGCAAAAATCGATGATTAAAGCCCACCAGCCACAAGATTGCCATAGTCTGCAAGCTGCTTAATTTCCATTTCTTCAAATACTTTGTTCTTGTTACATTGGTAAGAGTCCCTGTGCTGTAATTCTATATTTATTTCAGAACGTGTGTAGGTACAGCACAGGCACTTATAGAAAGCTCCTGTGGCATTGCCTCTGGGTGAGTTCTGGTCTCCCCGAGATGAGTGTGACCCAAAATCTGCACCCACAGGGAGCTCCTCCTGATGGATACACATCCTGCTGATAGATATCCTTCAAGACCAGGTCTTAGAGCCTCTGACAGAAGAGAACTCCAAGGTTTTGGGCTCTGGGTTCTTGCACATATTGTAATCAAAAATTTATTTCTTTGTGTGACTCGCAGGAAAAAGAGTCAGCCTGTCAGGATTTTAGAAGTCTGGGTTTAAAAATGGAAACAACAGGAAAATATGCTCCTAAACTCTCCAAGAACTGATCCAATTGCCACCGTCTTAAAATACCTCTGGCCATACTGGTACAGATTTATTACTATTATTTTGTACTTCCCTAAGAGGAGTGACAGGATGAGAGTCCTCGGATGAGATATTTTATTTGATTTATCAAATGGCAATGTTTTGCAATGACAAACTGTAGCTACAGAATCAGAAGAGTTGGAGGGGCTTAAAAGATGCTGTCAAGTAGGTACACTCTTGATAGACTAAAATTTCTCTTTCAAACATGGGGCTGAAGCACAGGCCTCTCGCAGAGCCAAAGGCTCCTTTCAGGCACAGCACAGCACACTTTGTCAGTTCTCCTCAGCAGCACTGAAGCAGGGTTTTGAGAAAGATGGATTTGATTCCTGTCCAGTGCCTAAAAAGCATCCCTCCCAGCACCAGCATCAATCCCCTGCAAACCAGAGCTCAATCTTAGATTTCTTTCTTCCTATCAAATCCCACTCTTTTCAGAGACAATTTGGCATTTTCAAGGAATGCAAGATCCATTTCCTTTCGGATTCTAAATAAATATTTAGAAGCCAAACTTGCTCCTCTGAAAGAGTTATGAGTTTTGCTGTTAGTTTAAACAGAAGTGAGAGAAAGCTGCAGATTTACAAACCTGCACCGATCAGACATTTTTCCTTTTTCAGGATTGGAGTTTGAGTCCAAAAAGGTCACTTCAAAAGCAAACCCAAATGTAATGAACTTGGAAGGCTCCCTAAAAGTGACAAGAGCAAAGATGTCACTGTTGTCACTGTGTAACACAGGATGCTGCTGATGGTGTCATCTCAGCTGCACAAATCTATACAGACTCTCTTTTAAACAGTAGCTGGTGCTAAATCCAAAGTTCTTATTTGTGAGTTAGAGACAGAGTCCACCAGCACTCAGTGATTTACGCTGCCTGCTCCAGAACCATGCAGCTTCAGGAGTTTTTTTTTCAGTTCAGCTCAGTTAAGTTTACACAGCAGTTTGAAAGTCTCTTCCAGGAGATATCAAGGGAATCCCAGCCAGCAGTTCTTCCATACACAGCCTCCTTTAGCAAAGCCAGGATTTGCATTTTCTATTCCAAGACAATTGTGAAGTAATGGACCTAGACATATTTTATTAACAAAAGTCTCCACATCCAATAATCCACTTGTCACAATTCTTAATTTTGTCTCTCACAGCATTTATTTGGTACAGAAGGATGATACATGCTTTATTTTAAATAGCTACACTGAAAATGAATATTAGAAAATCCTATATTGTATTTTACCTGTCAGAGGTCATCAGAAGCTATATTTCAAGAAAACTGAAGGCATTAGATGTAGTTTGCCCAGCAGATTAATACTGAGCTGTGAACTTTCATCCTCTGCAGCAAGATTTCCATCCAACTGACACAGAACTGACATGCAGTAACACTTACAACCAGGGGGATCCAATTTAGACAGAGTTCAAATGGTTTCAAGCTACTCATAGGTCACAGAGGTAAAGTATGCATAAGAGAGCTGGCTTTAATCAGAAGGTTTTCAGTAATGTCACACCAGAAGTGAGAGGCCACATTAAAAATGAACTGAATGTTAGGCTGAAGAGTTAAATTACCAAATATATTTAAATATTCCAAATATATTCTTTAAGGTACTTTCAAAAGCCCAAAACACTTTGTGGGGCTTTTTTCAGACCAGTACAAAAAGACATGGAATTTTACATGAGTGTAACAAAACCTTCTGTCCTGTGTGGTATCATATCTGTGATGTCTATCTTCATAAGCTTTTGGGGAAAAAATGTGGTCCCAACCTAAAACAAAACAGCTTCATTGTGGGTGACAAATTGGAAATAGTTCAAAAAACGACCCAACATTTTCTCCATAATGGTGCATTAGAACCCAGGAAAATTGAGAGGGACAGGCAGGATTATAGTGAGAGAGAAGATTTAGGAAAGTCCAATTTTAATGCAGTTATCAAATGCTGACCTACTTGTGGAACAGGCAGGTGGAATATCTGTTAAACATTTCCCACCAAAGAACAATGTGAAAATAAGAGAACTTATTGAAAGACATGTCATTGAAAGACCATGTGCTATTCTCTTGAGACTTTTAAAGGTTACATTCCACCCAGAAACCCCAGAATCAGTCAGGTGCTCTTATTTCAAGTTTCCCTGATCAGTTTGACTGCACCCAAACGAGCCCAGTGCCCTCCTTTTTAGGCAGATAGGCTGCGAGCTTTGTCCCCGTGCCATTAGGTATGACAGGAAGTAAACTGGGAAACAGCTTGGTCATACAAGGGATGGCATCACACCTTCAGTACAGCCATTCCTACTGGCTTGCACTCTGTTGAAGAGCTGCATGTCAGCAAAAATACACCAGCAATTACTGCACAAAGCCTAGCAGACAAGGTATGTGGAGTTTCTGAAGATTTTCACCGGGTTTTGTTATGAAAAGGATTAAAATCATCACTGCTGTGCTGTCTACAATATTCTCTCTTCAAAATTTCAAGTCAGTGCCAGGAAGAAAAGGGGGAACTTGAAGTCTGTCAGTAGAAATACATTGCTGGATCTCATGTCACATTACAGCAAATGTATCTCAGCTCAGATCAGCAAAGCAAAACAAGGAATGTGGCAGAGTGGGATCCAGGATTTTCTTGCTGACTACTCACTCAGAAGCAGCATCACAACCAACAAAAAATACACCTTTGTAACCCATTAATTTCACTGCATCCTGCACTGATGATTTAAAATCTATAAGCAGGAAAGAAAACATAAGGAATTAAAACTGTGTTTTCTTGAACAGGATAAATTAGGGCTTGTTGAGTTCCTTGCTATTAGAAACCAGATTGTTTTCAGTACATGGATTACTTCTTTACCTCTATTTCAGGCAGCTCTTTACCAAACTCCAAAATGTGTGATACAGGCACAACTTTAAACATTGGACTAGCTCAAGTGTCTCCACCTCTGTTAGTAAAAATAAATATTTAAAATTTTTCCGCAAACTAGCAGGCTTTTAGAGAACAATCCATCACTGCTCTCTAAGTACATATCTATTTTTCTTCCTCATACCAAATGAACAACTGGTTTATCACAGTCAGAAAATCACTTTTGTGATTTTGTTTTACAAAGTTGAGTCATGCATTTGTTGTGCTCACTCACTGGCCAGACTAGTATCACAAAATTATTCCTCAGTTCTAATCACACTGCATGGTTCAAACTCCTACACATCCTCAACTCTGTAGGAAAAACAGCTTCACTGTGTGAACAGTCCACAGAAACCACGTATTATGAGAATCTTTCTTTTCTTCCAGTTTTTCAGGTCATATAATTCTTGAATTACGAAAAAGGGTGATTTTTCTTACTTGTCATTGGTACCTTGTCTTAACAAAATAAGATTCTAAGCCAACAAGAACTAGCACACGTCCCATCACTCAAAATCCTCCATATAACCTGTTCAGCCCTTCCTACATTCACTCTGTGTAACTCTGAAGCCTTTGATTATCTGTGTTTCAATTTCCATGAGTAATTTCACAATTCTATGCTGATGGAAATACGAGCACAAGGACAGCACCTAAGAAAAACTGCAGCATACTCGTTATTAAAACTTTCTACAAAGAAGTGAGATTCAACTTTCCTTCTTCATTTTTGCTGGGAAAACATACTCTGCTCTACTTGGCCTTTTAACACATCCGAATGACTCATGACATTTAAAATTGAGTTAAATATTTTTCTTAGCACAGCTGTATATGCTTTACTTCATAATTTTGCCAAGATTTCTCATATATTCTTCCAACTATTACAGTTTTCCTTTCATGTTTTTAATTTTTAGTTTCCATGGTTCCACAAAAGAGAAGTTGCTGAATGAGCTCTGGGCTGATGGCTGGCAGTATCTCTTTATTTCACTCCACAGCCACCTAGGACCTTGGATAGACCTTAAGAAACCCATCTTTTTGGGCATCTTTTCAGAAGCAGTCCATTAGACTCTAGCTCCAGATCCACTCCATCATTAAAACACTATCCAAGGCTCTCTTATACTCTCCCACTAATCATGAGTCACATTAGCTCTCTCCTTCTGAACGCAAAAACCCCACAGCAACTGGAGAATTTAGAAATCAGCACATTCAGAACACAGAAGAGCTGTTGCAGCTCAGCTTTCCATTCACCTTGAAGGACTGCATTTATTTTCACATCATGAAATAAAGAAAAATAATATATTATTAGGATGCATCTGAGATCAGCTGAATGTGGAATGGGAAACATGTGTAGCTGCACTCTCGAAATCCTTGCTGGCAGAATGTCCTTATGTGGCAGTGGATGGGGCTCCCTTCATTCTGCTGAGTGACTTCACCCCACCCTGCTTCTGTCAATGATCTGGCCTCAGTCACTCATCTCCCTTACCAGGGCAGCACATCTGGCACAAAGGCTTCTGTGCTAAAGAAAATCCAATTAGTGCAGAATGCTTCAGTACATCCCTTCCCCAACACAAATGACCATGATTCACCACCAGATCTTCTACTTTTTATGCTAGAAAGCCTGGGAATCCTAAAGCATTGCACTGAACTATTTATTCCTCCAGCAAAACAGACTCCTAAGCAAGGAAGCAGAGCTCATCTGTAAGGGAGATGTGAAGCCTTCTTCTGTGAAGGCTGACCTAAAACTGCAGAATGAACTGCCTTGGGAAAAGAAAAGGATCATCTCAAATCTTCCCCACCATCTGCAACTTGTTTTAAATTTTACATTAAAAATGAATCCACACGTGTATTAAACACAAAAAACCCTAAAATTCTCCAAATCAAGCAAAAAGAGAATTAATAACAAACCCTACCAGCCTCCCATTCCCCCAAACCAGCCTACAAAGTAGATTACCCCAGCTTAAAAAATCAAACACCTCCAACTGCCACCGAAGAGGTCATAGAACTGAACATAAGAGTTTCTTGCCCTTCTGCAGAGCTTTCTTGGCCTTTTAAAGAGCCAAGCACAGCACAGCTCAGAGCAGTAATTCTGCTGTAAAATAAAGATGGCACAATGCAACCAAGTATGCCTCAACATCAACATGTTATCCACACCAAGCACTGCTCACAGACTTCTCTTCACGCTGCTTTTCTTTCATTGTCTTCCCAGGCTCTACTCAGAGCTCACTCTACTCATTTGAATGAATCACCCAGTTATGGCATGGCAGCTGAAAAATCCTCATAAGAATAATGTTTTCTTCATTGAATTAAAAAAAATGACACAATACCCATTAAACTGACACTGGATAGTCATGCTATAGGACATGAGATGTTTCATGTTTTACAAATGATTAGCATCAAAATCTC
The DNA here is from genome assembly GCA_020086605.1 of Lanius collurio. Taxonomy (NCBI): domain Eukaryota; kingdom Metazoa; phylum Chordata; class Aves; order Passeriformes; family Laniidae; genus Lanius; species Lanius collurio. The sequence continues at coordinate 48,466,585 of JACBWW010000004.1, forward strand.
TCTGTAAAAATAGTGACAATTGCAGCAGTTACGCCATCTCCACTGTGTGTCTGCACACCATGTAAGAGCAAAATCAGCAGAGGATGTTTATGGTAGTTCTAAATATGATTTATCTGTTGATTCTCCAGCATTCATATGTCTCAAGCCTCCAAACCAATTAAGTTATGCCACATGACAAATAACCAAAAACATCCTTAACTGGATGTAACCCCACATCCAGAATAACAGAATGTGTGGATTTGAACATTCTAGTTAGCTGGCTCAAAGGGATCAAAGAGTTGATTGCCTGGGAAAGGACGGGAGCTGTAAGGGTTAACTTGTGGGCACAGTCGTGTTCTTTTGCAATAAAACACCAAACTTAATGACCATCAAATCATGGTTGCATGATCTGAGGTTTGGAAAACTTAGATGCATTCAATTGCTTTCTCTGATTAGGTCTGTACTTATTTGGCATTACCAGAGATATCTCAATCCCTAAATAATTAACCTACAACCAATACATATGAAATTGCCTCACTAAGCTCACTATCCAGGACTGTTTGCTGTTAAATTAGTAGAATAAATAATTTACACCAAAAAAGTGTGCACAGGATAGTGCCAATAAACCTGGGGGAACTTGTTCATTATTTGCAAGAAAATTGGATGAAACACAATTCCCCAAGTACAAGCCATTCTGTAGAGTAAAAGGTGTATTAGTATTATTGCAGCATGTAGGGAACAAATGAAGCCTCTTGACTGTTCTCTTCAGAGTGTGCTCTGTTCATTAGCTTTTTCTCTACAGCTGTACATAAACACTTGCAGTATGCTGTGCATATGAGAACATAGGAGACTGAAAGTTTGCACACAAAGTATATTTTTGTAGAAAAAAAATTTGTAACAATATTATAGTTTTATCGTCGCTCATTTCTGAATAAGCAAGGAACTAAAAAATAGTATTTAATACTGAAATGATGGCTGTGCATAATTTGGAAAATCCACAAATATTTTTTTCTGGTGGCAAAAGTCACTGTTGCTCACTCCAAATTCTCAACAAAAGTGCTCTGTAAATTTGTAATTCGCCGGATTTTTATCATTTTAAGATCACTACAAAATGAAGTGTTGATAAAAGTTATGTCTTGTAAAAACCCATCTCTGCACGGTTACTCCTATAGACCTTGCTCCAACACATAATGAATCAGTCAGCATCTTTGCACTAATGTCCCTGGGAGCTGGAGCAGGCCCTGCTGGCTAAGAAAAACAATCCTGACTCTTTGTTGAAACACCAAAAACAGTTTAAGAATAGTTAGTCAAAAGGCACGTTCAGAATTCACAACTGAAAACTGACATTTGGAAATAAATAAATAAAATTAACCGAGAACAGTTTGGCACAGAAAGTGGTGCTGAGGCCAAAACAAAGTTCATGACTCGTGTGGGCCCATCTCCCAACAGGTCCTGGAGAACTGCGAGCTCCTGTACTCCAACTGCTTGCAGCGCTCCAAGGAATGGCTTTCCCTGCTCAGCAGGACAGAAGGAAGAGACTCCTCCTTTTTGCACGGAAGCACAGCTCCCCTGTCCTCCCTGGGCCACCCTGAGGAGAGGGCTGGGCAGTGCCCCGGCCCGAGGAACAAGCTCCGAGCACGGTCTGCCCTTCCAGCTGGGATTTTCTCCTGGAGATCCCAGCCTCCTGCTCTCCCTGCAGGCCAGGGCCAGAGCCACAGACACATTTGCCCGAGCCAGGCAAGGTGCAGCAGAGTGCCAGGCTGGATCCAGCCCCTTGTCTGAGTTAGAATCAAATGCCAAGGCTCAGCCTGATTTGTGGTGGTGTGCTGGGTTTTTTTGTTACTTGACAGCAAGTATCCTGGGACATGTTTTTTGACCTCACTCTGTATTCATGCTGAAAACAAACAATCTCTTTATAAAACCCCAAACATTTCTCCTTAGATTATGAATCATGTAGTTGCATGACCTGTGTCCCAATGCTTCCTGCAATCTGTCTTATTTAATACTGAAAGAAATCATAGATATGAATGCCAGCTTGCCTGTTTTTCTAGAAAACAATACTGGGAATACCAATTTCACTTGTCTTTATCCCAAAACAACAACAACAACAACAAAAATTCAACAAAAAACAGGTTAGCCATGTGGAGTAAAAGGTGTCTCAGTGTCATTGTTGCATGGAAGGATCAGATAAGCATTTGGTTTGTGCTGTCTCTGAAGACAGCTTTATCCAAATAAAGCACAGTGCATTTTATCATTCTGTAATGGAAAAGACCTGTCACTCTTTGAATATCATCATATGGTCGGTGGCCAGCAGATAATGGACTGTTAAGTGTCAAGGTGACTGGCTTTGAATGTGCACAAAACTAAAAATTATAGACCTGTCATTCCACAGGCAGGCCACAATTAGCTGTCTATGCAACTTGAAATTTCCATTTTGCCAGCTGAATAATCAAGTACACTTTCTCAATACAGATGCATTTTTAGGCTCTTTGCACTTAGGATTTTACCTTTTTTATAAGGATTTTCAAGTAACTGTGCAATGCACTTAGGCAGAGGAGGTTAGGGGTGAACTGCACAGTTATCTCTTCCCCAAATATACACATGAATACATTCACTAATATTTTACAATCAACAATTTTTATGTTCATTTCCTCTCACTATGCTCTACTCTATATTGTTTCTGCCAGAGATGTGGTGCTAAGGAATACAAGCCACACAAAATTCAGAGCTTCAGATTTCCTAGCTGTTTTTTCTATTAGCAACATAATATTCTTTTTCTACATTTCTCTACCAGTCCACCCTGATATGAGTTAATAATGCAACCTGACTTAGAAATAATATATGTTTTCTATGGCCAGCTTCAGAAAGGAAAATTATTTTCTTTTGGGAGAATTTTTTTCTATATCACTAACAAACGTTTAAGGTGGTTTTGGCAAAGACATTTTATCTGCTAAAAACAGCAAAGATAAGTAGAGTGATATATCCAGAATGACTCTTAGTCTCTGCTTGGAAAGTAAAGAAGTAATGCAATCAAAAGAGTGCAGAATCCCAGGACATAAATTAATGTATGTACTGAGGCCCTTTTTGTCCTGGACAAGTAGCAAGCATTTGATATCTTATAAGCCATCCTGCACTTGAGAAAGAAATTGCTAACAACATTGTGCCTGAACATGAAAATAAATAAGACAAAATTTTGGGTTTATAAACAATGTACCATCAGGACAATTGCTGCTTCAATGCCTTTTTGATATGAAGTCCTTTCTAAAGAAATTTTATTGCAAATGTTTTGGGGTTGGGGTATTTATTTTTCCTTTTTTAGCTTAGCCAAAGCCACTTGGAATAATAGAAATACATCTGGGATCATCACTGGACATTGAATCCAGCTGCACTACGAAGCCTTCCATTTTTATAGTGTTTCATATATTGATAAAGCCTTTACATGCAGTCCTGGGAGGGACAGGGGAACTTTGATTATCTAAAGAGGGCTGCTGATCACCGAAGTCTATGGCTGAGCCTGTAATTAAACGGCATATGGGCTGAAGAGATGACTGCCTCAAGTGACAATGGCTTGAGGAAGCCCTGGGCTTCCCTCAGACCCACGCTCATTTCCTTTTTCACAGCACAATTTACTCTTCCCTCATTTGCCCCATTTAAGTGCTCCCCCATCCTTTTTTGATGATGACTTTTAAGAGCAGTTATTTGAACAGTATAATTTACAGCAAGTCATGAAAATAGCTGTATGCACAAAGCTGAAGACATGGCAAATTACAGCGACAGAGCAGGAACAAGAGGTTGGGGGGAAGCAGAGGGGAAAGTTCTTGAATTCACGTTGCAGAACTACACTGTTAGCCTGAATTTGCTCTCTGCTTTTTCTCCTCTCTCCCTCTAGAAATAGAGGGTTAGGCCATTAGAGAATTCAATTGGTTCCAGATGGACCCTTAACCCAGTTCTTCTAATAAAAACATTTTCCTGTTAAACAACCTGTGTCACATGGAATAGATGAAATTCATCTTTAGTATACTGCCACTGAAGCCTGGAAAGACAAACCTAAAGTATGAGGATCTTTATCTCAAATATAAAAGGGTAATGCAACAATGATTTATCCCACAATTAGGCAGTGGTAATTAAAAAGTAGTACTGGAAAAGACATATAGTGTAAGACATAGACATAGTACTAGAAGAGACATATAAGAAAAGTTATAAAAAATAATATGTCTTTTTAAAAGGCAGTGGTCCATTCTGAACTTTTCTATTATATTTTTGGAAAAAATCAAAATATAACAGTGTGCCTTCTAAGTATTTTTTTCTGAGCTACTTCCTTTATTAAAATATTTTGTTTCATTTTACTTCTGTTTTTTAATACATAAATCAAAGACCCAGCTTTCTTTGTATAGAAATTGCTGACAAAAATCTTCCAGTTGTCTCATGAGACCACAATCAATCCTTTTTACACGCTAGACCACGACTTTTACTGATCTAGATTAACATTTAAGGTACCTGAAACATAAAAAGAGGCTGTGATTTTGCATTTGGTAGCAGGTTGCTTATGTAGCTCCCATCCTCCTTCCTCGCAGCCTTTGCTCGGCTCCACGTGCCAACCAGTGTTTTGGCTGGCACAGTCGTTTGTGTTGCCATGTAGTCAGCATATATTTTATCTTTTACCAGCTGGATCTATTCCTTGATCAAGTTCACTGTACTGCTGTGCAAACAGTTGTGGCAGCAAAAGCAAGAGCTGGGAACAACCTGCCAGGAGGGGGGCAGATGCCCAAGCTGCCTAAGCTGTGGCTGCAAGTGAATAAATGTTCCCAGTACCACAGCCTGTGTAGGCTGTTTATCCCAGCTCCTCAGAGAGCTCCTCTTTGGTTCCAGATGCGTTGAAATATATTTTATTCACACATCACCTTTGCAAGCAGTACTGCAATTCCCAATTTACAGCTGTGGAACTGAACTGCAATGACTATTTTAAAAGTATCTTCCAGATACTTAAACTGTGAGTACCTAAAATGCTTTCAGAATGAGGTTTTAATTGACCTAAATGCTTTTGAAATTATTTCCTTAAAAAAGCAAGACAGACAGACATGGTTTCTAGGCTAGCATCCTAACCAGCAAGCTGCCCTGGCACTCTTGCTTTGTGCATTTCCTTCCATTTTCCCACCAGAGATGACTGTGATATAATTTATTATGATCATGAAACTGATTATGCATTCTGAAGTCAGCAGATTTACCTTAAAATAACACAGTGCCTCAGTGAAAACCATTACATGTTCACAGTGGAATCTGTCTGGGCAAATGAAAAAAAAATAAAATGCAACTTGCCTCAGATTCCAGCTGCCCTCCCCCAACACGCACACACACTCTCACTCTGTTTTATTCTGTTACTATTTTTGTCCATTGTGGAAATTAAAAATCTTACAGAGTTTGGGTTAGTGGATATTCCCTTCACGTTTCTGTGGGGACCTGTGCTCAGAATGGTCCATTTTTTGTTTGATCCTTTCAGTGCTTTGCTTTGGGAAAAGGGAAGAGCTTTGGCACTGCAGCCAGGAGCGTTTGTGCCATCTCAGGCTATGCAAGCAGCCTGCATGCTTTGCTAGATGCTAGCAGAGGTTTGAAAGAAAATTTAAAAAAATCACACATATACATTTCTCTTTCTAATGTCTCTTCACCTCAGAGGCTGCTCTGTGGCCAGACCATCCACAGAAGGCCGAAATCATTCTTAATTAAACCAGCCTTTGGTTAGACCAGTCACACACACATGCTGCCTTGTAAAAACACTTATTTACTTATTTTCACCAAACAGAGCTTTCCTATGGATGTTTATTAGCCTTGAGATAAGAAAAGCAGTAACATCTCTGGAATTCCTGTTGAGAGCATATGGAAACATCTCAGCACGTCAGTTATTTGGAAACTTAGGAGAAGGGTAAAACAGGGTGAGTAGCAAAATGAAGACAAAGCATTTGCACAGAGGAGTAGATTTTTGAACACAGAACTGTACAACCTCCCCCCGCCTCCATGCTTTTGTTTCTTTAACTAACACTGCTTCTGCAGCTCTGTTCGTGATCTCGTTTCCTGTCCATCCTGGTAGGCTTTTCAAACTGCAAGGGGCAACACTGTGATGCAAGGTATTCACCAGAGCGACTGCTGCTCCTCTCAGTGCAACCTCAAGGAAAAGAATCGCACCAGCACCCCCCGCTGCTGTCTGAGGTGATGTGTGTGAGATGCAGTTCCTCCAGCAGCACTGGATATTATGTACAGCCCGACGATAGTTGGAGAAGTTACCATGACACCAAATCACCCCTGCCCTCCATTTCACTGCGTGGCATTTACATCTCCCTTCGAGGTGAAAACGGAGAAATCAACACATACAGCACTGAATAAGCCTGGACCTATCCTGCCCCACCCGGAGTGTGGCCACTGGCCTCACCGGAGCAGGGACAAGCCCTTTACCCGCACCAAGGCCCACATAACTCTGAACCACGGCAGAGGACTGCGGCTGCTCTGCACACCTGATGGGTGAACTCTGCGCAGTTAAACTCTCGAAGCAGTAACGCTGTCAAGACACTCAGCTGCTAAATGAGGTACAATTAAGCAAAAGATTTTGCTTAATATCTGAGAATGAGAAAATACTTGCTAAAAACTACCGAGGTCTAAGTTCTGCTGCTATTTCACCTCAAAAGCCTTAGGTCTCCAAAATCCCACTGCTGAAGAAATGTGATTTTCTTTCCTGAAGAAGGGGGTACACTTAGACTCTACATAAAATCTAAATAATCTAGTAACTGCACGTGTCAAGTTAATATCACAAACAGGGCAGCGCGATGCATACCAAGCAGCGACGCTGCCTCTCAACCTTACGCAGCGCTGGTGTGTTCCAGCACGGGAAATGCAACCCGCTCGTTTCCCAAGGGGAGCTTGGCAGGACTCCTGAGCCCGAGCGCCCGCGGCGGGGCGGCCCCGGGAGGGACCCGGCGCTCGCTGCCCCGGTGCCGCCCGGCCCGGCGCGGTGAGAGCCCCGCTATCGGCCCGGCCCTTATCGGCGGTGGCCGCCGCGGCCGGGGCCGCCCCTCGCCGCAGGCTCGCCAAGGTCACCGCGCCGGCCGCGCGCGGGATTGGCTCCGGCGCCACGGCGTGTTATTACTGTCTGGTTTGATCGGAGCGGGGGGTGGTCTCCAATCAAACAGAGAAAAGGTCCTGGAGAAGGTAATTAAATCCTGTCAGAGGCAATTATCGGTTCCAGGGCCATGACTCTGGCACTGAATGCAGATGATCTGAAGCTCTATTCTTGTAGAAATTCAAGAGGGCTTCTGGCACGGATCAGTCAGACATAAAGGAAACAGCAGGCTTTTTGCAAACAATGCCGGGCTGTATTTTGAAGCTCTTTGCACATCTTTTTTTTCCTCCCTGTTCTCAGAGTTTGGTTACCACTGATCAAAAATATTTCCTTCTCCCCACATTCTCATTAATTTAATAGATAAGATTTACTTACGTATTATACACGTAATGACAAGCTACATAAGATATCTCGTTCTGAAACACTGCCCACTTAAAATGTCTTTCATCAAGACAAAACCGCTTTAGACAATAGAAGCATATCAAATTATTGATGTTTTACTGGAAAAACCAAAAGCATCAGAATTGGATTATGTATCCAGAAGGGCAGTGGCTCATCTCTGAATCCCATGAATGCCAGAAGGGAACAAATAAATGACTACTTCCTACCCCACTATAATGATGCCAACACAAGTGTATCAGAAGTGGCCTGATGTTGAAAAAGACAGGCATTTCACTAGTACAAACAATTCACTGTTTACATTTAGTTCCACAATGCCCAAAGTATTATTTATTGTATATTTTTTTATTTTACTCTGATATGACAAACCCATCTGACAAAGAAACCCCCCCGCTTTTTACCAGAGATTGAAAATACCATACCAAAATTTAAAAAAAGAAAATAAAATCTCACAGTTCTTTATCAAAAGCATTTTCCTGATTTTACACAAGACCTTTTTTAACTCAAGTCTCCATCAAGTTATTATTTCAGAGCCAGATTACAAGCTCAGCTGTGACACAGTAAATCAGGATTGACACCATTAAAGTGCATCGAACTACTTTAGCTTTTACGGAGAGCAGAGGCAGGGCCCCTGTCTGTCACAGCCTGGGCTGCAATCACTGCCACATCCAGGCACAGGGAAGGGAAAAAGCTGGAGTGTGTGAGAGGGCTTGTGGAGAATCTCCCTCAAACTGCAACCACAGGCCTCCCTGAGCAGGCTTCTCTCATGGCAATACATTCTGTTCCAAATTATTTATACTCATCTCAAAATATTATTCATTTGATAAAAAAAACCACGTTTACTAAGTCTTTCCTTTTTTGAGAGTTCTGATTTGCTGAACTGACTTTGTAAACTGCTGTTTAAATACAAATATTGCTGCTGCTAAAACGTTTCCCACACTATTAATGTGAGTTCTCCATTATTTCTGCAAGGGCCCTGGGGTTTTTGTCCGGTCAGTTCCCTGGCTCTCCCCGCAGAGGCCATGCCCTTGCATGGCATCATTTCATTTCATATGAATGCACACCTGGAGAGAGGGGATTATAGCTGCCATTTCACATTTCCTCATGCAGATAAGGCATGGGCCTGGTTGAAAGAAATGAATTAAAGCTTTTCTTTAACATTTCAGTCACCTCATAGTGTAGGAAGGTGTGTTTGCGTGTGTGTGGTGGGTCCTATAATCGCTAAGGAGGCAACAGATTATTTCCCCTCACGAGCAAGCACAGCAGAGGGAAAGACCTTTCTCCCTCAGACCATGCCTGGAGGCAGGTCCTTCTGTCAGCCTGACCCACAGCTCACTTGGGGTCCTGTTCCTGCATCATCATGGAGCCTCATGAGTGTCTCCTTTTGACCAGTGAGCCCACATTAAGAAAACTCAAGAAAGAAAATTGCACAGAGAAACATAAAGGGAGACAGGCTCCCATGAGTCTAACAGCTAAAACTCATATTCCATGAGAGTTTATAAATGCATATGAGGGCTTTCAGTTGCAGCGAGGAGGGCAATTACAAGTGTGGTAGCAGAGGAACATCTAAGACCTTATAATTCACTCATTCTTGAATTTCAGTGCAAGATTACTGTACAGAGGCATTTCAGTTGGTGATAACCACCACAGTAGTTTCTGGAATTCAAGGCATTTGTCAAGGGTTGAACGAAGCATGAACTTGGTTTACACAACTGTCAGCTGTCAGGGAATGACTCCTTCAGTCACCTCCAGCCGCCAGCAGGGTCTAAGTGGTGACACACTGCCAATCACAAACTAGTCAGGCCTTCCCTCATGCTTAGTAGTGGCACATTTTCCCCTTGAACCTTATTGGAAAAGTAAAATTTTGCTTCTGTCTAGTGTCTATGAAGGAACATAATGCTGATCCTGATTCTGAAGAATAGTTTTTGAGCATAAAATGTCAAAAAAGACCACTAAATAAAGCATTGACTTTACAGTGCCCTCTCTGTTCCAGCGCTGTGGTAACACAGACCCTCATCTGTGCCCCTTCAGATCCTCAGCCTTGTCAGCATAAACATGTGCATACTCCTGAACCATTTTACAAAGGCTTTAAAGAATTAGAAAAACTTTAAAAATTACTGATAGCTTACACAGAACTGAACAAGATTATTGAGAGAACAAGTTGTCTTACAGGAGCTCATTTTCACTGTCATTATCACGCACTCTGCTATTCTCTATAAAGGCACATCAAACCCGAAAGATTGAGCTTGTTCCCTGTTCTACAGCTGTCAAGGCTGACATCAGGATTCCATACATTTCCTCTGAAGTTGATACCATTCTGATTAATTTCTTGTGAAGCTGATATGATCCTGATTATGCAAATGCTTGGCTATTAGAAGATAAGCACAATGCCTGTATTTTAAAACATGCTCATTCATCACTTAATTATTTTCATATATAAATCTGTGTGTAAAAGACAGAGGATGTATTTCTGTTTATGGACCAGTAATTAGGAGAAATATCATTAAATGTTCTCACACCAAAATACTTGATTATTGATTCACAGACACAGTGTGGGACAAGTTCTTATTTGTATAAAAGCAAATCTTTATCATCTAAGTAAACTAGATATTTTGTTTATAATGTAAAAAGTGTTTTATTTCATGGATGCTCTAAAATATTTTCAAATCTACTCTGACTAGGAAATTCAAGCAAGAATAAAAATAAAACTTGAAAAAAGCATAAAGAGGGAATATCAAGTTAATTACAAATAAATATCTCCTAAGGGTTTTTTTTTTCCCAGTATTTGTTTATGTGTCATTAATATTAATACTCTAAAACATAAAACTGGAAAGGTCAATAAAATAGTAGATTGTACCAACCACAAAGGGATAGATTCTTTTAGACAATCCACAGTCGTCACATTACATACGTAAATTTCAAGGAGCCAATATCCAATTTTCTGTGGTTTCTTTCTTCCCACACATGTCACACTTCAAATTCGTTTTGACAACTAAACAATGTTTCCTTTATTTCATTATAATTCCCTTATCTAGAGTCAAAGCTTCATGACAATTCCATACAAAGAAACATGAAAAGACTTTCTGGTAGATAGGTTCCTTATTTTAAAGATTTCTTACAAAGATACATTGACAAACAATCTAGCCACATGGGTTTTCACAGGCAATATCTAACTCTCACTCAAAAATCCCACTGTAGATACAATTCCCATGATAAATATTCAACCTCCTAAAAATACCCCCAAAACACCTCAGATTATTCTTCATACCTCATTTCTGCATTGTTTTTTCCCTTGAGGCTGAAGCATCTGTGTTAATTCCCTACCATCAGCATATACATTTTAAATTTACAAAATGCAATAAGGAAAATTAGTTGTCATTTTCATAAGATATATTTACTCATACTTTTCTTCAGTTTATGTACAAATGTAATGCCATTCATAATCATGTAAAAGCATTAAAACCTATTTCAGGATGGGGATGCAGCCACTGCTTACTAATGCACAGCAGCAGAGTGAATTAATGCTTACCCAGATTCCTACCACCCAGCAACTGCAGAAAAAATGAGGGCTTACCAGAAGAAAGCTGCAAAAATGAATCAGAAACACATTCTGAGACCAGTTTTCATGCCAGACTTGAGTCTAAGCATGTCTCAGAAGGAGCCACAGAACTGCCCAGCTGTGGTCCCCAAAAGGGATGCCCCACCTTGCACTGACTGGTGAAGTTTGAGGTCCCTTTAGTCCTTTCCCTCCAGTTCCCACATCGACTCCTGCAGCACCAGAGGTGTCAGGAGATTTGTATGATGCAAGCCCATAATCTGAGGTGAATGAAGGAATTCAGACCTACTCCTCAGTGGAAGGAAGGCTAGAATTGGCCACACACTCTGACCTATATTGGCACCACAAAACTGCAAGAGGCAGAAGGCAGGTGTAGAGGCAGCAGAGCAGCAAAGGCATAACCAGTAAGGAAGAGCTCAAGAAAACAGTCTTAGCATCTTTAAAAATCTCAGCTGTCGTATCCTCTGACTTTATGACACAGCTGAAAATTACTTTGTTGTTGTTCCCTCAGTGCCATGCCACTGCATTCAAGATGCAGTCTGAGACAGGTGGAAAATCCATTTAATGAATCCCAAACACAGGGTGGGAAGGAACCTCCTAAATCAAAATTAATTGCCTGCTATCACAAGCCACATCATCATACAATCTGGCTTATAAATTAATCATACTTCATTTTAATAGTACCTTGGCATCTTTCTCCCATTTCTATCATCAAACAACATTTCTGGCATCTCCCTTTTCCAAGGATAGAGGTCTCCTCAGAGACTTCCAGTCCAAATGTCTGCATCTAAGACCAGGTGACACACAATTTGTCCTTGTGCCAATATTTTCTCTTCTCTTAAGCAGGGAGGGGGTTTTGTTTTGTCGGTGTTCACTTGTTTAACCAGTAGAGAGCAAGGTCTCCTACAGTTTCCCTTTGCTGAGTTGAACACACTGAGCTCTTTGAGTCTCCTCTCCGCAGAGATGTTCTCCATCCCACTGAAAATCCTGTCAGCCTTTTCCTACACCTCTTTCACATGGGGCCATATTGCTGGAGCAGGGGCAAGAACAGCAGGCAATAATTCAGATGACATGTAGCACTGTCACACATGTGGCCTTAGCAGTTTGCTGTGCCTTTTGGAAATACTTCTCCAGGTGCATCAAACTCCTGCTTTTCTTCAGCAACCCACATCACAGCAGTAGCTCCCCTTGTCCTGTGATCTGCTAACAGATTCTTCTTTTTGTTGTCATTACCAATTGATCAGCCCAGATCTTGCAAAAGAAATCCTTATGACTAATTTTTAAAAGCATAGCATCATGCTTTGTGGCATTAAATGACTTCCCCTTTCCATTATGCTCAATCATCAAATTTGTTCTTTATGAAGTCAATCTCTTAATATCAATTTATTTATGCTATGCCTGCTTTTTTCCAGTTTTATTATAACAGTGATTCAAAGGTGGCCTTTAAAGAAACTTCCAATCAAAAGTTTCTACTTTTAGAACATATTTTTCTAGAATTCTTCAGCAACTTTAAATGCTTTCTCTTATTTACATCTATTCCTTCCTTTACTGAAGCTAGGTTTAAATTTAAAAAAATCCTTTACATGAATAATCTAATTCATCAGAGAGACGTGGCATAATTTATCTTTGCTAAGTTCAGTTTGTGCTATCCAATTTTAAATCAATCTCCAGAAGTTGTTTTTTTTTTGTTTATTCTAAACATCTTCTTTAAATTCTGAATACTATTAAAGCTGGAAAAACAGGTAGTTACCTAGGCCAATTCTCACCTCCACGCATTACACTTCTTACACAAAACTTTTATTCTTCTGGCTTTTGGCACCATCTACAATTTTACTGGTCTCTAAAAAATAAAAAGGAAATACAGGAACCATAGTTTCACTTGCCCTTTTAAAAAAGACTTATTCAGGTTTTTCTTTTTCCGTCTTTCTCCCTGCCAACTTTTTATATTATGCTTTCCAAGTTTTCATTTTATTTTGCCTTTGCTAAGATTATATTTTCATACTTTCTGTTCTCATTAGGAACTTTGTTGCTTCCTTGACAACCTCACCACCACCATCAAACTCAAAATGCTTTGGCCAAAAGTAGATTATCCTTGGTCTATATATAATTTATATTAAATACAAGTCCCACTTTCTCTCATCAACTTCTCTTCTTTAAAAATATAGAAAATGAACTATTTACCATTGATTGACATGGGTTTTTTTTCCCTCAAGACTTCTTGACTTTGGCACTTGTCATGTCACACTTACCAGACAATTTTCCTACCCACAACAGACCTCTTCCTCTGTTCATTGGCTTCTTTCCTAAATTCTAGTGGATTTTTATCCTTCATAATCCTTCAGATCATTACCCAGATTAACACCACAAAACTGGGCCTCAAAACCTTCCTTACAAGTTTATACCCTCTGGCTTAAGATGCAAATTTCAAACATTTTTAAACCAAAAGTAGAGGTTTCTGGGTTTTACAGTCCAAGTGACTCCAATGAATAGCTCTTTACTTTGATGTCTTTAAATAATTTCTTCAAAACCAGTCTGAGATATATTTCTCTTTAATTTGAAATTAATCAAAGGATGAACCAAGCAAGAGTTTTCTCTGTGAACAGCTTCTTATTATGTACTCATTGCTTATCAGAGCATAGGATTGCCTTTTATTTCTTCTGTAACTACTTGATAAAGAAAACCAGCATTCCCACACAGAATTAAAATTGAGTCCTACCACCAATTTCTCAGTTTTTCACCCATTTTTATGTGTTCTCTTCACCACAACCCAGTTCTAGCAGTGCTCTGTAACAGAGTTTTTTCCTGCCAACCAACACTTAGCCTGGTAGCACACAGCTCACTGCTGATAGTTTTCCATTAGGCCATTGTTGAACTAATAGTGAAGCACTTTAGTTCCAAACCCCTTGTTTAAGCCATTCTGTCATTTTGCATTACTTCACAGGTTAATCAGCACAGAAAGTCCCCAATCACCTTAATTTCAATATTTCCTACAGACCCACACCCTTTGAGGGCCGTGTGTCAGACCCCACTGCTTTCAGCCTGCAGTGGTGCCCAGCACATGCCAGCCATGGCCAGTCATCCTACTGCTGAGGCACTGCTTAGCCCATAAACACTCCTGAAGTTCCTCATGTCATCTGCCAGTTCTCTAATTAAATTGGACATTTTTCTCAATTACCTTGCCACACACCTGATTATTGTTGCCACCACCCTTATGCCTCTCCTGATTAATGCTCCTAATAAGTGCCACAAGGCTACACAGAGCTAGGGAAACTGTAATAAATTCTTCTGAAGTTTCATTTTCTTTTAATGATAGATTAGTGCACTTTTCATCTCCTTAGTTTCCATTTAAGGGTAATATTATTTCACACAGATATCAATAGTTCTTTATATGTATATTACCACAGGTAAGCTGCCATAGTTGTCATAGAGATTTTCTTTATATCATTTCCCTTTTATTAAAAGAACTTCTATAATTGTCACTCTCCTGCTTGAAAAGGCAGCAGACACTCTGTCTGATAATGATTAGCTCAGAGTCTGAGCAGTGACATCAATGCAGCCAATCCCCACTCACGGCAGTGGGATTGAGATTTCATTCCTGCCACAGCTGCAGTGAAGGAATAGGATCCACTGCAAGGTTTGGTGTTTGAAATCAAACACCAAATCATTTAGTTGGCATCTGGTGGATCCTAATAATTGTATAATTATAACTGTATAAGTAAGTCCACCTTTGCAAATTCTCTTGATATTATGGGTATTACTTATACAAAACGTCGAATAATATCTCATATAAAAGAGATTTGGGAAGAAACTGGAACAAAGAATAGGGCACAGGAAAAAAAAAAGAAAACATTTTTGTTAAGGACCTTCCCCACTGCAGACTTTAAAATAACAGAATTGTTGAGCAATTTTACACCTGTTCCTTATTTGACACTAGTTTATTACTACGTGATAGAAATACTTAATTTTGAAGCACATGTCTCTTCTTGGGAAGTAAAAGAAGTACAGTTCTAGCAAAGGTTAAGGTTTAGGGTTTTTGAAGAAGTCTTCTTTTTCTGTGATGTTTCATGACCCTTTTACCTTGAAGAACCCCATCAAATGACTCAGGCTGTCAAGAGTATGTTAGAAAGTTTGATTCTTCCACAAAAATATAAAAGTAAAGAAAAAAGTTAATTGCAGACTGCATGCCTTTCAGAAAGCTGTTTCATCTCTGGATTAAGAAAAGTCTGCTACTTTGGGATTAGTGTTTCTGGAGATGAGCAAAGGTAGGTGTTAAAAGGAAGACTCATTAGGACATAGTCCTCTTGCCACTGAACATCTCAAACAAAATAATACATTTGAAACCATACAGCTTTAAGAGAGGAAATTCTGCAGTATTTACAGCTCTGCTGTGTGACAGGTGTTCATCCTCATGAACAAAGCCCACACACAAGAAAGTGATGGGAAGAAACACAGTCAGCATCCTGCTTTGTTCTCTTCTGATACCTCTCTATTTCTGCCTGACCCAAACAGTTATCAAAAAGAAGCTGACAAAAATTAAGGTAACCTTTGACAAGTAATTAAAACAAGAGAATTAAACTGAGTGCAATTAAATCTCTGATTACTATATACACATTCAAAATCACACAGATATCATTTCACACATTGCTCATATTTACTTTGGAGTGGAACTGTTTTATAAACCACTGACTGAAACTGCAGAGAAGTGAAAAGTACTTACCCAAAAATGAAATTACAGTAATACAGAAAAAATACAGCTCTAGACTTACAGCTCTGGTCAGCTTTAAAACTTATTCATATTGCAAAAACCTGAGTGTAAAATCTCTCCCTTTGCACTAAAATGAAAAATACACTCAATCCTGACCATCAGCAGAAGCTGTCTGGTAGAACACAGTACCCATAAATGCAAGTAGGAGGAGAAACCAACTGGCAATAGAGAAAAAAAAAATCCAAACACCAAAGGGTCTGAAATGCTTGCCCAAGCCCTGGTAGTACTGACTCAGTGTGGTCATACGTGGAGACATATCCCACATGCAAGCACTTGCAAGCCTTCCTACCTATCTTGTATTTAATGTTGTGGCTCATATCAGCTGCACAGCACCAAGGCACCATGGAGTGAAGCTGCCACTGCAAGTCTGGAGCAAATAAAATACGCTGAAGAAATAAGATTGCTGCTTCCACAAAATATTCTGTTAAATGCTTTGCTGTTCTCTCTTTTCCCAGGCAGCATAAGGGACTATTTTTCCATCAGGAAGATCCAGGCTCTGTAATGCATGCCTAAAATTCATTGTATTGTGCTAAATAGTGAGAGGATTGCTTACACTTACCATGTTTAGCACATACTGCTGGCTTTATTATATCTCAGGAAAGTTTTACTGTAGTCTGATCATCAGTGCCTACCACTGTCATTTTCAGGGTATTGACAGATTTTCTGACTGCTACTCCAGCATAGCACCATCGGATGGCAGATACCAAAGTTTGGCTGCCAAAGCAGAGATTTCTTACTTGCTTATAAGTGATAGTCAGAGATGGGAAGAAATTGGCTGTCTCAGAATTTCTTCTATGTGAATCCCCTCTGAGAATCCCAAATCTGAGAGAAAAAACTGCATTCCAGAGAAATGTTACACATATCTTTAGTTTCTGTACTCTACTACCCCTTTGCTTAAGGATATAAATTTTTTCCCTCTCAACAGAAAAACTATGAATTTGTGAGAAAATGCTTAGTGTACAAATAAAAATAAACTGAAAAGCACTGCTTGAAAGAAAAGCTTTTTCAAATTATGTCAATCAGGTAATATTAAAAAGTTTAATTCAAATATACAATACCCTCCCTCTCCAAATATGGCCATATTTGCAAATATAAAAGCTGAGCACAAAGAAACCCAAACTGACTGAGGACAGTCAACTTTTTTAATTGAACATTCACGGCTGGCACATTATTTTCTGTTATTCCTCATCTGAGAATAGTTTGAAAGTTGAAGAAGCTTGACCCCAAGAGAATTACTGTGATTTATACAAGGATAATATTGGTGTAGTTTTTCACCAACAAATTTTTAAGGAAAATGGTACCATTTTTTTAATATGTAGATACATATTGCCATAATGATAGAGCAAGACTTAGAAGAGAAGGCTTTTGCAGCAGTTTTCATTTCTACTTTTCATTTAGAAGAATGCCCTGTAGTGGGCAAACAAATGCAGTGCAAACATTCCATCTCTGGGGGTTGTGGGGGCACCATCACAAATCTTTCAGGTGAGAAAGGAGGAAATTCTATTCAAAACATGCAGGAAAGCTCCGAGTGTGTTCTCTACAGGAGATTTTGCTTGAACTCTCCCATATTGTACCAACTGTCATTAGTTATGCTACTGCCTGCAAGTAACCAAAGTATGAAAGAACTTGAGATGTCTAAGTCATAGAATGGTTTGGGTTGGAAGGGACCAGTACTGGGTTTGTGTGGCCAGGTTTTGGTGGTGAGGTGGGGCTGCAAGAGTGGCTGCAGGAAGCTTCCAGAAGCTTCCCCCATGTCTGGCAGAGCCAATGCCAGCCATCTCCAGGATGGACTCACCACTAGTCAAGGCTGGGCCAATCACAAATGGTGGTAACACCTCTGGGATAACAGATTTAAGAAGAAAAGAAGTATTGTGCAGATGTAATTGTGGCCAGAGAAGAACGGGGTGAGAATATGTGAGAGGAACAGCCCTGCAGACACCCAGGTCAGTGCAGAAGGAGAGGGAGCAGCTGCCC
Source organism: Lanius collurio (assembly GCA_020086605.1). NCBI lineage: Eukaryota > Metazoa > Chordata > Aves > Passeriformes > Laniidae > Lanius > Lanius collurio. Next base: position 48,484,363 of record JACBWW010000004.1, read on the forward strand.
CAGGCACCAGAGCTGAGATTCCTCTGCAGCCCGTGGTGCAGACCATGGTGAGCCAGCTGCACCCCTGAGTGCAGGGAGGGCCATGGGGGCACAGAGATCCACCTGCAGCCCCTGGAGGAGCCCACACCAGAGCAGGGGAATGCCTGAGAAGAGGCTGTGAATTCGTGGGAGGCCTGTGCTGGAACAGGGTCCTGGCAGGGACCTGCAGACCCATGGAGTGAGGGGCCCATGCTGGAGCACATTTCCTGGTAGGACTTGTGACCCCCTGTGGGTCTTACATGGGAGCAGGGTGTTCCTGAAGGACTGCACCTCGTGGAAGAGTGACCCACATCTCAGCAATTTGTGGAGAATCACTGCCCATGGGATGAACTCATGTTGGAGAAGTTCATGGAGAACTGTCTCCCATGGGAGGGACCCCAGGCTGGAGCAGGGGAAGAACTCCACTTCCTGAGCAGAGGGAGAAACAACATGTGATGAAGTGACCCCATTCCCTAACTCCCTGCACTGCTGGGGAAGGAGGAATATCCCCACACAGGACCTTAAAGATCCAAACCCCCTGCCATGGGCAGGGACACCTTTCACAGGACCAGGTTGCTCAGAGCCCCACCCAACCGGCCCTGAACACTTCCAGGATGGGGCAGCCACAGCTTCTCTGGGCAACCTGTGCCAGTGCCTCACCACCATACAGTAAAGAATTTCTTCCCAATATCCAGTCTAACTCTGCCCTCTGTCAGTGTGAAGCCATTCTCCTGTGTCCTGCTTCTCCATGCCCTTCTAAAAAGTCCCTCTCCAGCTCTCTTGTAGCCCCTTTAGGCACTGGAAAGCTGCTGGAAAGTCCCCCCAGAGCCTTCTCTTCTCCAGGCTGAACAACCCCAATTCTGTCAGCCTGTAAGAGAGGTGTTTCAGCCCTCTCAGCATCTTTGTGTCCTCCTCTATACAGATCATACTGAAGATTTAGGTTATCATATATTCGTATAATCCAGAATAGCATTGCAATCCACCTGCATTTACTGATCTGCACAGGTGTAAGCAGCTAACATAGCTTTGACCAAAACCTTTAGATAAGATGAAACAAGAATTTAATAAAAAGAACAGTTTGTGTGATTTTAGGTGCTTTCTCTGGCAATAGTTTTGTCCTTGGTAAAATGCAGTTAGACAAAAACCAACAGCATTGACCAGAAAGTTGCATTACAATCCCAGGTGGTATTGTTGCAGATGGGGCTATTGCAGTAAATTGTTCAAACACAAAATAAACCAAAGAGGGTTTTACCTGTTTTTAACTTTTCCATACTCAGGGTATTAGAAAGCCATTAAATACTTGCAATAGCAGTAGCACCTACATGTGCAATAGCTCACATACAGCTTAGGCAATTAGAAGCTGTTTTATTTGGAAAAAAACCAGTAATATTGGCCAGGACAGCATAAGGATAAGTCATGGTGTTACTTGTGTGAGACTGACTGCGATAAGGAGATTATATGAGCTTGGCAAAGTGATAAGCATCTGTGGATTGAATAATTTGAGAAGCTTGGGAAGACTGGAAGTGCTTTTGCTGCACTGAACAGCACAGAATGCACAGATCCTGGAGCCAGGGCTGAGCGAGCTACCTGCAGAACCAGGGGCAGCATAGTCACACCAGGGTAACACTGTCCCATGGCTAATTAACCATTTTTGCAGTTCACTCTAATCATTTGGAAGAGGGAGTGCATGTGGCATAACAAACATCAACAAGCAAGGGAAAATAAATAATAAGAATTAAATATGCTGAAAAGAACCAAATTCAGAACATCCACCCCCATCATGCAGCAATAATTTATCTGAAAATTTCTCCTGCACACTTGTAACTTTACCTGATTTATTCAATTTTGTAAACAGAACAAAAGACTGGTAAGGCAGACACACCAGGATATTATTCTAGAAAGCCACATACAAATGGCAGAATCAGCATCAGTGATTTGTGGCTACTATTGAAGAAATTAGAAATAATTGCAACCTTTCATTACAAAACCTGTCATTTGGTATCTGCAAGCAATTTGGTGTAAAACTAATCTTGACGACTGAGTCATTGCCAAACCTAATAATTTGCTGCATAAACATTAAACCATATAATTGCTCAAGGTGAATGCAAGAATCTATAACATTAACTGTTGCTGTATCAAGACCAAACCTTGCAGTTCTTGATTCAAAGAAATTGGAACTGTAGGATCAGGCTTTTAATTATTTTTTTTCTCTTTGAACATAATGTGGGTTAATATGAACTCAAATTTCAGGAAAAAAATCCACCAGTGAAAGACATAACAACATTTCCATTGAGCAAGCTTATTTTGGATTACTCACACAAACTGCTGAATTCACAAACACTGAGATCAGGATTGTGCAAATTTATACCTAAAATGCTTCAGCAAAAAAACAACTTCACAACGTGAAGAATCCATTAGTATTTATCACAAATCAGATTAAACCAAACAGATTTTTCCCACATGAAGACTGTGGATCAAACATCCTCACCACACACATATAGTAGTTATGCCTGGATTCTACATTCTTCTTCCATTTCTAAACATTTTTCCCCTAGAAGAGTTCCTACTCAATTTGCAATTAAAAAACCTAAACCCAACCATATATTTCATACCATAAAAAATAATTGATCTGTCCCTTTGCCACCAGAACTTTCACCAGTTTCTTGTAAACCTGATGTAAAATCAGCATTTCTGTCATAAAAAAAATCAAAAAGCTCCATTTGCAGCCTATCCTGTCTTGCCATCTACCACTGTTATACCCTAATTACTGTATGAATGTATTTTAAGACACTGCTGTGGGTTTAAGCCCAGCTGGCCACCAGGACACGTACCTATATGTATATCCTTCTTTTCTGTGACTCCTGTTCCAAGGATTTGGAGAGAAAGGTGGATTGGCAAGGGATTTCAGATGCTCCCACAACATGTAAAAATAAAGTTCAAGTCACAGCATGGTGCAAAGCATTATTGGAAGAGAAAAAGAAAAACTCTATCCTACAATGTGTTGAAAGCTTCCCAAATGGTGAGAGTTATTTCAGAAAGTTTATTTTAGGTAAAAGAAAGCTTTTTCAAGGAGGTGGTAACATAGGATTACACATTACAAAAGGTTGCTTTCCAAAGCAAAGAAGAATTACTTTACTTATACTTCTCTTTTCAATGTATCCTACTTCTCTAGGACAGAGAGAAAATGACTGGAAAAGGCTAGGAAATATCACCTGGTTGACAGCACATATGTATGCATGTGGGTAGATTTTATTTTTTAGCAAAAATCCAAGCTAGAAACTTGTTCCTTTAAAACATAAAATTATTAAAGAAAAAAACTCTTCTTCACATTAAGTACTTGAGTAAAAAATATACTGGGTTTCCACAGAAGGATAAAGATTCCTCAGAATACCACTTTTTTTACACATTTCAAGAAGCCTTGAAAAATGAAATGTTAGAAATTCATTCTACCAATTCTACCCTAAATCAAGTAGCTGCACCCGCTAGGCCCAAATATGGCCTTTGTTCTTTAGCTTTAATCTGACAGGATCTCAGGAGATAAACAGTTTCTTCCCCTCCTCTCCTGCACTTCTGAATGAATAATTGGGAAATGAATTTGACTGTCACGTTGTGAAAAAAAAGCCTTCCAAGACAAAAAGACTAATTTTCAGTAAGCTTAAAAATAAAATGAAAAAATAGGATTTTTTTGTTACTATTATTATTCCTACAAACCTCAAAGAGACTATAAAAAACAGAGTTCTAGTAGCTACAATTAAGAACTACATCCCTGAGGGAAAAGGAGTAATTTTTTACATATTGAAGTTGTCCCTAGATTCAACCAAAGCAGGAAAAATATTTGATTTCTTTCATGCATTTCCAGTGCAAGTGACCTCTGTATACAGCCAGACACCTACATCAAGTGTAATGTTAGCCCTGTTAATGCAAACAAGTTTTTTATTGATCTACTGTAGTGAAGACTTGAGCCTACACAGTAAAATAACACAGGGGAAAATCCCTGTACAATTTAAAAAAGGATTTTTTTGTTTGAATTAGTGGTTCTTACAACTCACTACCATCAAAAGCTACTTCAGTAAATTTCACATAAAAGTGGAAATCTTCAACCATTTTTGCATTTGTCATAATAGTCAAGTGTTCCAAGGTACAAATGACTGAAACAACACAGGAAACAGACCAAAGTTTTATCTTATTAAAGCTATTCAAAGAAATTATTTCCCCTCTTGCACACAGTGGTATGAATGTAACAAACAGGCACTGTGTGGAAGGTCTAGGTCACATGGGTAACAATAAACCATGGCTTCTTTATGGAACAATAGAGAAATACATACAAAGTTAAAAGGGTAAACTTTACAAAGAAGATCAGTAAATGTGAAATCGATTTTGCTCATTTATTCCCCTAATCTTGTCATGCTGTAGTCGAGTTTCAAGTTAGATTTTCCCTGCCCCCTCATCTAGAATTTAAGCAAGCAGCATGTTAAATCACTGCAAATGGACTCTGGCTTTCTAGATCCTGAGAGAGTGTGTCTGTTCACCAATGTATATCTAAAAATAGTTTCTTTTTGGGCAAAGTTCCTCTTTGTGCTCCTGAACATTAAATGGTGAGCAGATTTTTTCGATGATGTGAGATGAATTTTACTTCAAATTGTGCCCACAGTGCAATTCAGTGAGAGAAAATCAAGTTTTCTTACTTTCATTCTTAACAATGCCATTACCCCATTAATTAATTTCATTGTCTAAAGCATGAAGACCTGTAGGGTTTCACATCAAACATTTTCCTGGCTGTTACCAAGTCAAAAAGATTGAACACTAGAGAAGGCTTCTGCATAAGTCTGAATGAGAAATACTTGCAAGGGTGGTCTTCTGTACTCAAAATCACTGCTGTGGTTCCTTCAGCAAAGGTTCTCTCTCACCAAACAGCATTGAGCTTCAGTTGCCAGTGTCTGTGTGCACAGAAATAGGCTTCCAATTTGTGGGGCACTTGAGAAACTTAAAAAAATACAAAAAAAAAAAAAAAGAACAAAGGAAAACCCCCATTTTTTTTGCAAGCTCATACAGATTAAGATTTTGTGGATAAAGCATACATAAAGCAGAAGTACAGTTATAAAAGAAGCCTCAAAATATATGTTATACAAATATTAAAGTTATTAGACCTAAACTCCTGGAAGTCCACTATAATTGCTTCTTTTATATCTGGCATTGCAATTCAACTACTGAATTCCTTAGCTTCCAAGAGCAGACTTATGGAGATGCTGTACTATTTGATTTGGCACTATTCACAAGCCTTGGCAGATGATCAAAAATAGAGGGCACAGAATGGCAGGAAAAGCCTTAAGAAACTGTCTGGACTGCTGTTGTTACTGCCTTCATAGGCAGAAAACTTGTAAGCACAGAGTAGCTGTATGATTCACTCTTGTTTAATTTTAGACTGCTTTTTTATATATCTTGACAAAATAAACATCAGCATTTCTTCAACAGATATTGATTCACATCCAGCTTAACTCTCTTCACTTGCCAACAGGTAGAAATTTTATTTTTTCCTCTTTGCAGTATTTTGGAATATATGAGTCATGTTGTGCACCAACTGAAAACTGAAGGCAAAACTGTTACAAAAAGCAGCAAGAAGTAAACAGGACAATTTAAAAGGCACTTAAAATCACAGATTAAACAATGATTAAAACTGGAAGATTTAAAATATTCTGTGTATAAATATTCAAGTGACATAAAACTGATTTTTGCAACTTCAGGAGGACCCAATAATAAGCTGGGGAGCCTTGAAAAGCTGCCAAGAAAATTGTGCTCATGTAGAATGCCAGGGGGAGAGGGAGGGGAGGATGTCCAAGTCATCCAGAGGCAGTAGAAGGTTGTCCTAGGATGCTTCCACATGACTGGAAATCCACAGGAAAGCTTTCTATGTAAACAGGAATCCCCAAATATCAATACAATCATGAAAAAAGCAGTGCTTAACTCCTCATATGATCAGGCTGTGTCCAATGACAGGACCCAGGGAAGACTAGGAGTCACTCGCCAACATCTTGGTCCCCCCCATTTGCTGCCACCAGCAGCAGGTCCTGGAGACAAAGCCCACGGTGTTGGGTGTCTGCCCTGCCTCTGCTGGCAGCATGAACCCCCCAAAACCTTCATGGGCAGAGGATACCTCACTTCTGCTGAGCAGGGTCTGGTGGGAGCAGGGAGGGAAAGAGCAGGCTCACAACTATTAAGGGGAATTAATGCTCTGAGCAGTTTAACTCCTATTCAGATTTTGACTTGGAGAGCTGCCAGGTTTCCAGGGAAGCAAGTCATACAGAACAGCTGCTGCCGAGTTATGATCTCTCTCCCCAGACTTCCTCCACAAACATGGAGCAGATCCTTGTAGGCAAGCTGGGGTGTTTTAAGGCCCCCACAGCCAAGAGAGGGCCAGAGTTCTTTGCTTGCCTACAGCTTTGGCTCTTTGTCCTCCCCAGCTCTGCGCTGCAAGTGGAGAAAAGCAGATTGTGCTCTGTGCAGCAGAGCTGGGTGATGCCCTTAGGAGAATGGCAGTGGGGATGAAACACGAAATAAACTTTTGCAGTTAGTGCACAGCACTTCTGGTTCAACAGTTAGGAGAGTCAGATGACTGAACCTATAGCCCAGCCACCAGCAGACAGAGACATGCTTTGTAAACGGCATCACGCTCTGCTACAAAGCTCAGTATGACTGCTGTGCATAAGAAATTAATCTTCACAGAGGGTTACATAAAAGCCATCCCAGAGTCTTCCTCCTTTTTCAAGATTTTGAGATTGCTTTCCCTTTCCTCCTCATCTGCTACTCCTGCCTGAACCATGCTTGGGGACAGACATGTCCCTTAGCCAGCATGAATGCAGAAAAAGCGCCTTCTTCTGAACAATGCTTTCATCTCCTTATTCCAAGACTTTTAAAGTCTTTTATAGTCAACTCTGCTCAGATTTGCCGCATTAAGCAAAGCAAAGCTCCCCAAAGTCAGATGTTTTGTCTCCTGTGCCTTTTGAAAGAGAGCCTGAAGGCTCTACTGCTAAATACGCTACTTGCATATGTACCTGTACAAGTGCATTAAGGTGAAGGTCTCTAAGTTAAATGTTCAAGTGCTTTGCTATGCTACTTTGACAGGTATTCTTGTGACAGTTCAACACCAGAAGCATTCCTTACAGACAAATATTTTTTACTGATTTTCTTCAAGCTTCCTTGCAGAGTGCACTCTCTGATTACTGGGTTGTTGTTCTAAAGCAGAACTACATGAGTGAGCAGCATCCAAGAGTGATGCATATCTGTACAACTGTATCAGACAAAAAAAATTCATCTAGTGGCCAAATTCCAGTTGCAGTTATGGTCCCTTAATGAAATTACATCTTAATGGAACTGACCTAGTTATACATTAAGACTACTGTACCTAAAATATAACATAGATGGAAACATATCCTTTGCCATTTAAGCTGCAATTTGCAATATTGACTTTAACCCCAGATGAGACCTTGATCTAACTAAGTGCACTGTGAATCCAAAAATCCTGACCTCCAGACCAAACATTTGTTCTTTATTATAAGTGCAAGCAGAGCGCCTCACATTTGGGTGACGGATATGACCCAAATCTCTCAGTTAACACACAGGTTCAAAGAGTAATCCTGCTGCATGCAGCTTTTTTTGGTATGAAAGCTGCACCAGAATGCTCACCCACACAAAGTAATGACTCCAAGTTCTCAGTGACACCAAGAACCACCAGGGTATTTTCATGCAAAATAGGAAAAAAAACAAACCCAAAAGTTAGAGTTCTAGTTTGCAAACAGAAAATCTTTGATTCCTTTATATCAGAGAAAATTAAGAGAGAAAGAATGATTTCATCTTCTTTTAGAACAGACAAAACTGGTCAACCTCCCATCACAAGGCTCTCCTGCCCTGATTGAGGTATTCTTGAAAGATTTATTCAGTGAAACTAGAAGCATAGGAAACCTCCAGAGATTTGTAATACCTGTGTGCTGGTTCTCCCCGTAGTAAGTGATACCTAGGCCTCCCACAGGCATTTAAGTGCTCATTTCCTACTGGTTTAACTTGGCACCTTAATGCCTTTACACTTATTTATGCCTCACCACCCCTCTTCCCCCTAGTACATGAAGGTAGTATTACCTCCCTGCTTCAAAAAATAGTTAATGAGAATGAACTACTGACATCACTGAGTCACTTCAAATTATATATGGTCACCTAAATAACTTTGAGGACTTGGAACTCAGTCTCAAATCACAGGCACAGAGCAGCCCCATAAAGTGGTGCAGGCTTACTACCTGCAGTGAATGAGATTTCGAAAAGTAATTGAATCACAACAACAGGATTTGGGAATTAAAAAAAAAGGAAATTGTGATCTTAAGGAGTAGAGGAGACAGCTTCTCTAATTCTGCTCCGTGCCTTTCAAAGAATCTCTTTAAGGAATTACTAGATTTTATATGACTGAACGATACCCTCTTTACAAAGTTGACTCCACATCAAAACCATGGAGCAAATCAAATGTAGTGGACCCTTTTAATCCAGGAGAGCCTCTCTACGTGACCAGCAAGACAGACTCTCTTTAAACTGATCTGTTTAGTTTGATAGGCAGTAATAGATGTTCATCTCTCTTCCCTTCTTGCAAACATGAAGGGACCAGCACTGTCTCAGGACTCATATCCTGGACATCACTTTACATTAAATCATTAGCAAGTAACAGCACGTAGGAAGAGCAACAGGAAGGAGAGACAAGTATTCTGCAGTAGCATAGTTACTATAAACTTCAGTTTTAAATAAGAAAACCCATAGAAAAGATCAACCCAAACAATCCAAAATATAATCAAGCTGGTATTTACCAGAGTTTCAGCTGATTTACTTGAATGGAACCAGTATGGAAGTGGGATTAAGAATAGAGCTGCTTGCTTGCCAATACTTCTGATTTGTAAATAAGAATAAAAATATCACAACTGCAGAAAACTTAAGACCATTATCCAAGTTGTTAACAACTGTAGGGGACATGAAATTAATTCATTCAATGCCCTCAGGCTTTTCTGAACAGCAAATGTAACATAAATTTTCAAAATGTTAAACATGAAAGACCACAGTCATGTCTGAGTTAGCATGTGACCTTGATCAGACATTTTTTCTCTTGGCCCATAATTTCTGGGTTGTGTTTACTTACACATTACAATGTTGCATGGACTTAATATTGGTTAAATTAGTTCAGTGCTGCAAGGAACTCAACACTTACTACGGTCAGGAGTTCTATCTCAGGAGATGGGGCTAGAAAAGAAAGTAACTTATCTTCACCACTACAAAAGACAGTAAGAGTGAAAAATCCTAAACACTTCAACTATTTTTTCATGCCTCGGTAAATCTTCAGGGTAAGATTCTGGAACAAAGACTCAACATTATTATTTAGTAAGTGATTTCAAAATGCTCAAGAAAGACAAAGAGAATACTACTAAAGAGAAAAGGAGAAAAATTGCTTTCTGATAGGAAAAAAATATGTGCTCTTCCCACAGTAGTTCTCTCTGCTCTGTGTTAGTTTATTTTAAGCCTCCATAATGGTTTTACTTTCGAACAGGGTAACATGGAAGTTCTTGGGAAGGTACTGCTTCATGACCACTATATAATTTTTTCAGTGGTGCAGGTAAGAACAGAGAATTCTCAATTTTGTTAACAGAAAACATAACTTTCTGCCAAGATGACAATCAAGAAGCTTTGAAAATATCTAAAACATCATCAATTATATGAGCAATCACAAAACACCCACCAAACACTTTTCCCAGAGCTCTGTGAGAGGAAAAAGAAAAAAAAAAAAAAATACACCACAGTGTACATCAGCCACTGCAGAAGCACATATTACTTTTGCCCTTCAGATGAGCATCCTGCAAGTCATGAGTGGTACATTGGAGTCCTCTTTTCCTCAAAACTTCTGTATGGAAGAAAAGAGTTGAGTACACAGCAAAGTAGAAGCATGTGTATCTCAATGTCACCTCATATTCTAAGGAAGTATTATTTTAAATTATTTTACTAACACAACAGATCACTTCTTATTACATCTAGTTTTCCACCCTTAGGCTGAGGGTCCTGGAAGGTCCTGACAGGACCTTTTTGAATGGCATCCAACTGTCTCCCTCAAAACTGTGATGATTACTTAGTGAGAACTAATTCAATTATAGTAAAGTGCAGCAAACAACTGAGATGCTCTGGTTTGATTTCACAAAGATAGGCTGCAGTGAAACTCTGAAATAAATGATAATGCCAAAGGAAAAATTCTTCACTGTTGTCAAAGTGTTCGGAAAGTGTTAACATGGTTCATTCATTTTCCACTGCAATACCATGTTGAAAACATACTTTTGCTGGTCTGCAGTTGATTGATGTACATTACTCATATCAGGCTAATGGCACTTTATTTTCCAACAGTAGCAAGTAATGAGTGACCTTGAGTGCATATTGTTTTGCTGTGAGGTTTTGTTGCTCCGTGTACTCTATGAGCACCCCCAAGGAAATGAGGGCCCTGTATTGGTGTTTTTCAGCAAACCTCATTTCTTTCATGGCTTTCTGTAAAAGAATTTGATACAGGGATAGAAGCTAACCTCAGTGAGTAAATGAAATATTGATCCACACTACTCTGGCCTTGCCTTCACCTTGTCCCAGGGCTGTGAGTTACTGACTTTTCCGTTTTGGCTGTAATAGGAATTATTACAACAGGCCTGTGCGAGTAATTACTTGGCATGGCAAAAAGGAGGGTCCATCATATATTTCTGTAGAGACGTTAGTTTCCATCAGGCCAGCAGTCTGCTTTTTTGGCCCTGTCTTTCCTACTCTTGATTCAATTCCTTTAACCATCATTAATCAAGTTCCTTGTCAGTAGAAGTTTATCAAAAGTATTAAGTGAGCAAGGTTGCATGGCCTCCTTAAAAAAAAAAAAAAAAAGAAGTCAAGAAAAAGAAGCACCAATGCAGGGCAGTAAATTTCAAAATATGGAAGGCTGGTTCCATGATATATATGAGTGTCTCTCCAGCTGGAATGAGCAGTTTGTTTTAATGATAGATATTGTAGTTTGAGCGGTGATAGAATCCTTCTCAAGTTTATATGCCACAGACTATCATTTATGAGAGACCATGTGTTTCTAAATGGTGAAGGTCATGGCTGATGGCAAAAGTAAAAGCAGTGGTGATTCATTAAAAATAGTTAATAGGGCCTGCTGTTGACAGGGATAAATAGCAACACCCTGCATTTGCAACCCACAAGCAACTAGTTTAGGCAATGCTTCTTCCATGTTTTCACCACCCCCGACTGCCAGCCAGCTGTGAACATATATGGAGATATCAGCAAGATTGCTTCCACCCTGCTAAAAACAGATGCAGGATGGATTTCCGGTGTGAATGACTTCTCTGGATACAGATTTTCCAACCAGCAGCTTTGACAGACTGACTAAACATCCAGCTCGAAGTGATTTGTTAGTTAATAATCAAGTTTATGCTGTACATTGAATTCTTAGGGACCAAACATATTTGCTAAGTACCCTGCTGGGATCCCATCCTTTGGTTTGAACACCAACTGATGTCCCAGATGAGCCCACATGACATCAGTGGAAGCTTTGCTGCATAAAGGACATGAAGATGGGAACTCACAGCCTTGGAATGACTAAAATACTAATGATCTTTATTGTATCCTCAATCAGAAAAACTAATTTCCTTAAGGTATTTTTGTATTATTCAGAAAATGAACTCTCAAAATTCAGTTAAAAGGAAAATATTTTAACTGGTTGTTGTGATGCTGTTCCTTTTTTTTTGTTTTGATGTTATTTTTAAAATGCAAAAATACAACAATCATCATTAAAACAGAGGTTTACTCCACTTGGTAAAGTTTACAAATAACGTTTGTCAATCAGATTTGGAACTGCACTTTAAAAACAGAGTTTGGTGAATGTTTTCTCAAGGACACAACTCTACAGTACCTACCAATGATAGCCTATGGATTGCCTATGGTTTTGTTTGCCTGGTTGTTAGATACAGAGGGAAATTATTAATATATAATCACTGACTTTAGAGAACAACTAATACATAATTGTTATTTCCAGACTAAAATACTGGAGAGAGAGGTAGTTCACATTTAATTTCTGATCCTCCTTTTCCAACCTGTTCTGTCTCTCCTGGCATTTCCCTACCTAATACATTAAAACACATTAAAGTGAGCTATCATAATTTATTTTAGGAGAAAATTTTGCTGATCATTCAGATCAAGTCATTCCCTCCTCAAGTGAGCTTTGTCTCAACTATTTAGAGAGTTCCATTTCTTAGCAGATCTTGAAGCACCATCAAAATGAACACAATTAATGACTTTCCTAGGAGTTGATCATGTTCTTGAGTGGGCACTGGAACAGTGCAAATAACAGCACCAAAGAAAAAAAAAAAAATTAAAAAAAAAAGAAAAGAAATTAAATCTTCTGGTTAATCAAAAATAGTAACAAAGAGAGGAAATGAAAGTGAATCCATTAAGGCTTGGTTAATTCTGCCATCTCCAATCCTTTCTTCTTCATATGAGGCATATGCTTTGGAGCTGCCTAGGTCAGAGCAGAAATCCTGTAATTACAGAAGCTCCCTGACTTTCTTTCCTCTTCCTTTACTGTGGAAATAGAAGGTTAATTTTTCCTTATTTGATAGCTGAATACAAAAGCTTTTTTAGGCAAGCTAAGAAATAGGTCCATGTTGTCTAGCTGATAACCCTTCATGAAATGTACTTTTGTCTCAAATGTTTTCACCTTTTTTAGGCACCAATTAAATGCTACTTCCCTTGGCCAATCATCTGCAGAAATAACACCAGCCTCTAATTTAGAGAGGCAGACAGTGAAAAATATTTGATTACTAAATAGAAAGGTAAATGACATATCTGTTGTGATTACTTTAATGCTTATCTTTCGATGCTTCTATAAAAGGATCAGTTACCCTAATATAGTCATCTTGAGAAAGACAGTCTGCAGTGGTTACAAATTGACTTTTTATGGAGAAAATAAGACTGTTCCTAACCTATTGCACTGATATTATATTTTGTTAATATTTTATGAAATAAAAGTCCTCCCATTAAGGGTGGCAAATTGCTTTATAATTATAGCACTTCGCACACTAGAATGACTACTTCATTTTATGGAAAAAAGCTCCAAATACAATTTCATTATCATCCAGTGTCTTTTCAACCTTCTAAAGGTTTCAGTAGAAAGCAGTGTTATATGCATCTCTAATATCTCCTTTTTTCAAATATTAGTTCAATTTAAAGAAAAGAAAATTATGACTGCTGTTTCATTCTGCTCACTGTTAATGAAATAGTTGTGTACAGGGAACATTTGTACCTAGATCTAGACAAGTCACATGAACAACATGATCAACTATAAAATATGGACCTTTTAACTTCTACATTCAAAGGTTGATTTATATCAGTCTGAGCACTGAGTTAACTGAAGTGGTTTAGAAACAGATTTAGTTAAATCTGTGCAAGTCCCTGGTACAGTCTCTCTTAAATCAGTTTAAGAGAAACTTAAATCAATTTAGCCTGATGTGGTTTATAGATCTGAATTGGTTTCTAGACCAATTTAGTTAAAATAGGTATCCAAGTTGTAATCAGACAGTCTCCCAGTCAATCACTCTGATCTCAATCTGAATCATTACACTTCTGCAGTTCTCAGATGAGAGCCAAGCTGCAGCACCAAAGAATTTTTTTTCATCTTTCCTCTTTGAAGATTTTGACAGAACCATTAAAGCCTTCTGCTGGAAAGCATCAGCAGTCTAGCATAGGTACAGTCTTGTCTCCTGCCTCAACAGCCCAGGGACAGTTTTGGTGCCTAGGCCTGCAAACTCAAAGGTTGTTTGATTTCCACTGAGGTGATTTGCTTGTCTGCTAGAACATCATCATTGCAGCACTATAAATACTGCAATATCAAATCTACATTGCAAAGGAAAACTCAACTGGTATGTGTTACTGGGAAATGTTGTCAGTAAAACATGCTGATTCTAGAAGCATTAATTCTAAAATACCCTAATTTAATCAGACATAATGCAGAAACAGCTATCAATCATAAAAACAAACAAACAAATAAAGCTCCCCCTCCCCCAACTGTAAGAGCCTTTTGGAATGATCTCTAGAGACCAAATTGACACCATACTCACAAACAAACAGCAATAGTAAAGCAGAAAATCACCTCAAACTCAACCCCAAAGAGGGATGCTTTGAACATCAATAAGCCAGAAATGTAGCCTTTGGACACAGAAGATTTCAGTCAATTTAAAAGTCAAAGTGGGAAGGAACTGATTGTCCTGACACAAGCCCAAGACTTAAGGATCAAGAAACTCCAGTTATTCAGTACTGTGAATCCTTCCCAAATACTGCATAGTGTATAAACCTCTATATAATAGGTTTGGCTTGCTTTTGGGGTTCTTTTTCCCTCTACACACAGAGAATAAATCTTATGTTTCTACTATTTTATTTTTTTGTCTTCTCCTCCACCCCCCCCCCCCCCCCCCCCCCTCCCCCCTTCCCCTCCCATCTTGTCCTCCAGTTTCTGGTTTTATAGTTTTAATTGCTAACCAGTGACCTTCAGTGCTTGAGGAAGGTACAGGATGCATCTTCTGCATCTGCAGGATAAATGTCATTTCCTCCATATGTGGAGCATTGTCCCTGCACCCCATATGTTTAATAAAGTCTGGTATTTATTTGCCAAGAAGATACAAAAATAAGTTGCCTTTAACTCTTCCATTACAATTATGTTTTATGAATTTCAGCCCTTCACAGCTAGTTCACTCTACAGAAATGCTTTGTTAATTTAAGAAGGTAAATTCTCCCTGTGGCACAACTTGTATGGTCATACACTGAAGAAAATATTAATTATTTCTGTTAGGAAAATTGGTCTAGCTAATGTATTTTCATTTAAATATACTTCTGAGTTAAAAAAAATATTAAAACCAACAGAACTCTAAACACTAAACCAAGGACATTAAAAGCCAGGCACACCTTTCTATTCTCTTCTGTTCATTTCTGTAGATAAAATGTAACTTGGTCTTTCTTTCAAAATAAGCAAGCAATGTATTGCTCAGTCAGGATTGTATGAGTTTATTCTTCTGTGAAAGTAATTTTATTATTATATAATCACCCAAAGTTAGAAATAAAAATTATTCTGGGCTAAAATTATTCATGTCCTATTTTTTTGCCTAACATAGTATGGCATGATGCTGTTGGGCTCTGTTCTATGGGACCTTGCAGTAAAAGTATGAGAGATGTCTAAAGGACAACCAAGACAAGGAGCTGGCACATGAAGCTGAGGCAGTGCACAGAGAGGTGTCTGCAACTTGCCTTTGTGAGTGCTTCAAGTGAGTTATGAAGGTCTTGCTTATTTCAAATAGTTTGTTACTGTCAGGGACATATTCCAGTGGGTTTTGGTATTTCCTAGAACCTCAGGAACCCTGCACTCTGTGAGTGGAAAGGATATCAGTGAAGGAAGATGTCCTTACCCATCTAGACTATTAAAATGTCAGCCAAAGATCAGCTACTATTTTGGTTTAAATAAACCCCACACAAGATACTTCCACATCTCATTCTTTGTTGCATTTAAAGACTGGAACATGAATGGCTTCAGACTTCAGTAATGGTGTGGAGGAAGAGAAGGGTTTGAGCATTCACGGTAATAGCTGAAAAGAGAAGGTGGAAGGAGGGATTTTTTCCAGTCTTGTTCTCGCCTGCAGCCCCTTCTTACATGGTATTTAGCTCTGGGACAGCACTTGGACATAAACCCAGACCTTTCCCTCATCCCCAAATTCTATTACATACTACAGTTTTTACACATCAGGACCCTTAAATTATTTCTGCACTGGCTCTTTACCAACATAAGCCCTGGCAAAAATTCAAAACATTTTTCAGGGAATGATTAATTGTATAAGTGTTCTGAGATGTACAACAAATATTCACTCATTTGAATGACCCTCTCATGCTCTTGTTAGCTAAGATCCCTTTGCAAAAGCTTATAGGACATTTTGACTGATTTCAAAAAAAATTTAGGGTGCATAGACTCCAGCCAACAGTCAGAAGCAGGTTAAACAGACAGCTTTATCTTTCCTTTCCTTATATGACTCCAACCTTTCATTTTTCTGTAAACAAAAATAATTTTGCAGGCAGTCATAAGGTCTTATCAGCTTTAACACAGTATAGTGCAGCAAGCTGTGCAGATGTGGCTTCTGCTGCCTCCCTGAAATGGGACCAGAGCTCCTGGGTGGGGCAACAAGCACTGCCCCAGACAGACCCAAAGTGGTCCTGGCCCCCCTGCTTTTGCACTTGTATGGCCTTCTGTCAGTAACTTCAGATTACCAGGTTTTAATATGACACTAGGGATTTGGTGGTTCATTCACTAGTATATACTCACCATAAAATGTTTTTATTTTCAGCATTTCTGGGAGGAAGACCATTCTGATGTGTATACCCTGTATGCTTTCACAATACTTGTGTCTTAGACAAAAACAAACCTCACAAAAATGCTTGACAAGTTGGAGGGAATACTGGAGCTTCTTATCCAAACACAAGTCTTTTTCTAATTTAGTCTTATTACTTATCCAGCTTATGCTCCCCAACATTTTAAATGGGAATTGCTTTGGTACTAGTCAAATAAACCAAAGTATGGATAGCTGAAATTGATAGAGACTGCAGTAGTTTTGTAAGTGAATTTCCCTGGTGTCGATCAACTGATGCCTGTTCCTTTCTGATTTTTTTTGTCTTTTTTTTTTTTTCTTTCTAATAACATTGTTTTTGCTGCTGTAAACAAAAAGGTAATACAAATGCATATTGAAATGCAGCACATTACATTTCCCAGCACCTCTCAATGGCACAGTATTTCAACAAACTGTCAAAATGGCTAAAAACTGCTTCTATTTAGAGTCTCCTGCTTCCAGCAGAACAAAGCATAGGAACAGCTCATCTCACTTAAGCCAAAGGCTTACTTCACCTTTATGTTCTCTGCTGCTTATATCCCACTACAAAAAAAAATTTTGCACCTCTTTAAAGATTGTTTTGGGAAAACAAATAGAGAGATAGATGATAGATAGATAGATAGATAGATAGATAGATAGATAGATAGATAGATATTGCAGTTAGATAGATAGATAGATATAGATACTGCTACAATCCAAAGTAAATATTTGTACTTTCTGGTAACGAACAGTGCATCAGAGCTTACAGGGTTTTTCTCCCTCTTTTTTTCCTGTTCTCATTAAAATATTTTTAAATGAAAATGTCATTGGAATGTCACATTATTTCACCCACAGTCAAGTCTCAGATGCTCATTACTCTTATTCTTGAGACAAGTGTTGGTCTAAGAACAAAAAACCTTTTTCCCCTTAAGAGAAGAAGGATAGTAAAAAAAGGAAATATAAACTAACTCATCAGCAAACCCCATTCAATTCAGAATATTGTTTCAAATGTTTTAGTATTAATTTAATACCATAAAATTGCAACATTCACTTAACTCTAAGTATTATCTTAAATTTTCTTCAGTATATATTCGTATTTGGAAAGCAACCTTTATTTAATACACTAAACAAGACCATGGAATTCTAAAACCAAAGGGTTAGAAAGCAGAGAAAACCTGATTAGGGATAAATGCAGAAAGATGTAGACTCATAGAAAACTAAAGTACATGAAACCAAAGGCCTGGAAACAGCGCTCTCAACCCAACTGTTTAATTAATGCTTTTCCAATCATCATTATTCCTAGATGAATCTCCATAGCAATTATTAATCTCTAGATAAATTATTAGCACACGCACATATGTATTCATTTTAATCAAGAGAGTCACACAATTGAGAATTGAAAGCACAAAAGGACAAATACCAGAAGCAGGTTGAATTTTTGGAACTCTAAGGCTTTGTATCCAAACTTCATCAGGCAGAAAAAAACCAACTAAGCCTTGAAATGTGTATGTAACTTGCTTCTGCCACCTGCAAGTAAGGATGCCTAACTACAAAATTTAAATGCAAAATGCTTGAGGTGTTTTAAGGCAGCCCACTCAGTAAAAGATTTAATCACAACAATGAGTTGCAGGCTTTGTGTGTCATTTTTCAGACACTGAAAAGACTGATGCTACCACCAGTGGACAAATTTATTAGAGCAAAAATCTTCCACAATCTGAGACTAAAGTTTTATCACCTTAGATCTTAATCACCCCCATTCACAAAGGCTATTGACTTCAAAAAGCACAGTAAAGGCAGCTATATCTTTGAGTTCACCCACCAAGACCACACATGTGGGTCCTGTCCTAACATGCACAGTTTTGGGGAGACAGGCCTCTGTTTTATTTTGGTCAGGAGCTCATTTCTGACACGTGTCTGTTGGGAAAGAAGGGGCAAGAAAATAATCTCTTTTCTGACAGTAATATTCCCAGTAAGGAAAACACTCAAATGCTACCTTAAAATTGGCAGGTTATTTAAATTATTGCTGCATGTAAGTTTAGATAAAGTCAGATGGAGCTTTTGAAGTCTGTAAATTGAACCCTTTATTTTCAGAGGCTTTTGGGTCATGGCATGACCCAAACCAAAATAAAGGTGTAGGTAATTATGAAACAGAAACTTCAAATCAGATTCCATCTTTCTGATCCACAAGCCCTTTTTTTTTCCCCTAGTGCTTTTCTTTAAGCCAAGTAATTAGTGCTTTGTGAGAGCCTAATAGTAAAACTGAAGCTCCATCTGTGACTGTTTATACAAATTGCATTCCTCATCATGTATTACTAGTGGTGCAAAAGAGAAAGATGTCTATTACATATTCCCATATTTTCTCAGGGTGATGCTTTTAAGAGCTGTATTTTGTGTACAGAAGAAAAAAGTATTGCCAAAATAGTGATTTCAGAAATAGCTGTAAATTGCCACCAAAATTGCAATATAAATTAAAATACTGATCTGTCAGGCTCTTCCTTAAAATCTCCTTAAGACAGGTAAACAATATTTTTGTACTATGAAGGAGATAGAGTGACTACAGAAACAAATGCATAAAGGAAGGAAACCTTCCTTTTCCCTCTCTAACAGTTTTTTGAAGCTTGATTTTGAAACATTGGGGGAAACCAAAAAGAAACCATTTGCTGAAATACTGTTATATTGCAACAAATAAAATATTTTTATAAGCCTTGAATTCAATGGCAAACATGCAAGCCAGGGCAGAAGAGGTGGAGAAAGTTTCCCAAGCCTGAGGCTATGCTGGCAGGGCTGGCATGATCAGTCTTCCCCCTCTCCACCCCAAAGAAGAGGGGCTTTGTTTCCACCAGTGCCAGTGCTCCCTGGATGAGCAGCATCACAGAAAGCTGAGTGAGCATGAGGGGATGTGGGTGAGCAGCCCAGCCTGGGAGCCACTCCAGTCAGCCCCACTTGTAATAGCAGTGAACTGTAAAACAACATCCCTGAGGCTGACAGGTTTTAGTTGCAGAGACTATAATATAAAGCTTGACTGGTGCTATCCTGCTTCTCAGATCATGTATGCAAGCCCACTTTTAAAAGTTGTCACAGACATATCCAGACAAGTTTCAAACACCTTGATGTTAATACAGAAATACAGCTTGAGCTCCTTACAATAGAGTTTAACTGATCATTTGCAGTTTGGATGTAAAGCCAGTGCTGTTAATTCACACTATCCTACCCATAGCTATAATTAATGCCAGTATGGCAGATATCTTCATACCCCAAGAATTTGTTTGGTATCCACATGAGCATTTCCACAAACATCTTGCTGCCAAGTCTTGTAGCTTCAGAAGCAAACCAGTCAGCTTCCCACAAACACACTCTAACACCAATAAAGCTTTTCATTAGTTACACTTCCTCCTACACAGGGGGGGTATTTTTACTTGGAGCCAGCTTTTTTAGGCACCAAGTAAAAATACCCCTCTATGTAGGAGGAAGTGCAGTTTGGTTTTAAATCCAGAGCATATTTTTCACAGCTAAATAAACATATAGTTTCAAAATAATATCTACTTAGCCATATTCTCTAAAGGTTTTAAATGAGTAAATAGAAATTAGGTTTTAGCGTGTAAAAGGCTGCTGTATTTCCCCAAGGCTCCTTCTCCATTTTGGCTCCCACAGAGGGCCTTTGACCTTCCCAGAACATTCCCTGTCCAGAAGGCTAAGACTTTAATACACCAACACAGAGAAATTACTCTATTTGGGGCTGAGATCAGACTTGAAGTTCAAATAATTTTTAACAAAAGACATCTAAAAGAGGCACAGTGTTCCCAAAGCACTGCATCATCCCTCCTCAGGTGTGCTAAGATGTTGCGGTGGGACCCCCCTGGGCCATCCCCTCGGCCGGGTCCCTGCCATGTGACTGAGTCAATGCCTTAGGTTCGGGCCGCCCGGGCTCTGATCTGGTTGGTTGTTTATCCCATCTCCGCCCCTGGGATCCCCTTTCCCCCTGTCTGTGATAAAACCAGCAGGACACAAAGCCCCGCCCCCTCACCTCACCGACTCTGCCCAGGTCGGGTGCTCTGTTCCCCCTCCAGGACAGAGGGAATAAATGACTTAACATCATAAGAGGTTTGAGCTCTATTTCTCTTCTCAACTTCTGCTCTGGGGTAGCTGTCAACAAACACTGGCTTAAGGGGAGCTGCTCAGTCGAGGGATATCTAGACTGTTTGTGAATGGTCTAAGGATATTCCAAGACATAAAGAGGCAAACTCGCCACAAAATTAAGCAGTGGACAGCTGATAACCCCAAGACTAAGCCAGTGAGGAGTGACAGGGATGTGGGGGCTGCCCCGATGGTAGGGCTGGACCAGCACCCTGGCCTTGGAAAAGGTGAGCTCCCTCCTTTCCCACAGAGCCTCAGACGGTTGCTGTGTCCCCCACACGGGCAAAAGGATCTGCTGACTGAAAAACAGCGGCAGGGGCAGAGCCAGCCTCACTATGCACAGCAACAGGGAGGTGGAAGATGCAGCCTTGTTCTTCCTCGTCTCATTGTGCTGGTCCCTTCACAGGCACCGGGAGCCTGCACTGCTTGCCCACAAGACACCAAAGAGCACAAACCCCGTTTCAGTTACTGATGCTGCTCAGTCACGGGTGAGCCTCTGTTATCACTTGGCTTTTGGTCACCACAGCATCCCTGGCCCGGGACACTTCTTCTTCTCCGTGACAGGACCTGATTGTCACGCCCAGAAATGCGCCCACCCAGGGACAGCTGCAGGCTGTGCACAACGAGCAGCTGGGATCAGGACGGTGAATATGGGGCATTTTCTCCGCTTTCCCTCATTTCTACAGACCCGGCACACGGCAGCTCACATGAACACCCACCCCACAGCGTGGGCATTGCTCAGGGAAGGGGAACTCCGTGGCACCTGCAAGGCAGCGGCTGTGCGGGAACTTCCCTGTGCCCAAGACAAGAACTCCGGGCAGAGACTGCAGCTTTGGAGCTGTGACAAGTCCCAAAATGTTGCACTACACTCCAACATTGCCACCTTTTTGATGTGCCTAAGCTCAAACATTGAATGGGTCGCATGAATGGTTATTTTTCAGCATCGCACTCCAGACTCTTCAGAGGGCTGCTCATACATCATGCAGTATAAAAGCTAATACAATTCCAGGAGCTGTAGTACATGGCCAAGGTCAGGGACATTTTCTCTGCACTCACACTTTCTGAGCACTTAACAAAAGCTTGCCTTAAACAATAGATTTGTTATGATAAAGACAAAACAGCCCACAATCCTGAGGAGCAATGGGATTGTATTTATTGTTTTAACCTTTGCAGGCAATGATAGTTAAGAATTGAGAAATCCAAGGTAATGCACAATTAAGGGGCTAATTTTAAAGATTATTTGTCACTATTTCTCACACGTATCAAGTGCTACTTACAAATGGCCTGCTAAATACTTATTTGTGAATACAGATACAGGATTTGTGCATAGCAGATACCCTACCTACTCTGACTACAATTTTGGCTACAATCCCAAAGCAGGAAATAATAGATGTGCAGAAACTAGAATGCAAGTATTTAAATAATTCAGTACAGTATTCAAACCTAAAATTTTGCTTCATTTATTCTGAAAAAATACACCCAATTCAAAAGTCTTCTATTAAAATTAAGCTCTAGGAAGAAAAACCTTTTAATTACAAATCTTTTATTCCCAAATAATGCTATTTTTAGGTAAATATCCACAAATTGAGTTAACTTTATTACTTTCATTACTTTAATATTGATAATTACTAATAGCAACACATTTACAAATGCTACTTGAGAAAAAGTGGAACATAATTAAATAAAATATTAACAAATAAAACCAGCATGTTTTTGGGGCATCTGAATGTTAGCCTTCCTCATGAAATAAATTTAAAAAAAATAAATAATACATACAGTACTCTTCCCACACTGTAATTTGTCAGCTGTTGAGGAAATTGGCATGTCTTTTCTGCTGATTTATTGGTTAATCCCAACAATTCACTGCAGAAAAGGCCAACAATGAATTACAATGCAAGGAAAAATTAAGCAGCATGTTTAAAAAGTGTTTAACTACACAGCCCTTAAAGCAAATTTCAAAGTTCTCATATACCTAGCTAAAATATTTTGGGTATTATGGTAGACAATATTTTCTTTCTCTTTTATGTGTTATATTCTCTATAGTAGCTTTGCCACTATTGACTTCAAATATGTTTGAAAAATATACAATCCTTGAGTTCCCAAAATATAAAACATGAAGGGGTGCTGGATCTATTATGTTGATTTCCTAAGTACTGGGACTCTGGGTGTTTCTGTGCATCAGCTAAACAAAGTATTTAGTTTAAGCCAATGACTCACTGTGCTTATTGTAATGGGATTTATTTGAGCATGAGGCAGGTTTTGAAATAAAAACACCCCAACATAGGACTATGCACTTCTAGACTTACCGTTTTTTCACATAAAATAACCTTCATACCTTTAAATTACTATTAATTTAACATAAGTTCCTAGATAAGTGTAACAAAAGTCAGAGGTATAGAGTTTCTTGAACTCTGAAGGGGAATCAAGCAAGGCACGAGGGAAGTCAGGACTCCAGGTCGCCAATTCCCTGTCACACACAGGTTTCAGCTAGGACTGGGATGTCAAGTTTGACACTGGTTTTCACATTGTGTTTCTAGCTTCAGCTGATAGCTGTAAAATATTGGTAATCAGATTTTCCTTTTTCTTAGGCATGCAAGAAATAGGAAATAAGGAACACCTTCAGCTGAGGTAATAGAAGCCATGCAAATTAAACCCCATTTGCTGCTTTGGGACAATTCAAAGCTTAACTATAGTTAATGGGAGTCTTGGAAAAGTACATCAAGTTTGTAGCAAACACATTCTGAGGGCAAACCTACACTGCATGACACAGAATTGTGCAGAAAAATACCAGTGGCAGCTTACAGTTCATATCTGGTTTAAACCCTCAGCTTACACCCTCTTTTTAGGTAAGACCTTTGAAGAGAACATTGGGCTCCACTGTGGCTCCAGTTGGGTCTTCTGTCTCCTGGTGATTCTTTTTGAGAGCTGTGCCAGATTCTCAATAACTAGTTTTCAACCTGAATTAATTCAAAGCAAAATTATGCACATTTGTTCTCCCACCAGATCTGCATTAGCTTAATTATTGTTTTGGGGTATGCAATGAACATGACTGTTTATGGGTTGCATCCCTTAATTTTGGCCCTAAATTATCTCTGTTGTAACTCTGTCCAATGCTCTGTAATTAGCAACTTGACTGCACATTTCACTGGAATTTCTTTAATTTGAAGTTCCAGAGCACTTTTCAATTCCATACACTCAATTCCCTAAACTCTTCAGAGCAGTTCATTTCATTGATCCATCCTTAGCTGATACATTTCTAAATTCTTCCCTTGGGACATTACTTTGATATTTATGTACCACCTTCCATGTAATTTAAACTGAATCACTTGTGATCACTTCTTTCAAAGTTATCATCTCCCCATTCCCCATAAGTCACTAAATTTAAATCTAAAGTATCATCATGTGGTTGGCTCCACACAGCACATGCAAGAATGGATTTTGCCACCTTAAGAAAAAGCATAAGATGCTTTCCAAGACAGAATTCACTGCTTCTATGTATTCTCAAGCACAAAGCATCACCTTTATTCTGCTACCAAAAGTAAGCAAGCAAATCTTGTCTTTGCCATGACCACCCACTCTTTGAGGAGTGAACTCATCAGGAATTTAGTGAAGAGCTGTAGCCTACTTAGCAGTGACAGCTGAGCTCCAGGTGACCTTGCCCAGTCTCACTGTCTTGTCATCCCCTTCTGCACTCCCACGCTTTGCTCAGCAGTAGTAAAGAGGAACAAATAGCAGTGAGGAGGCATCACAGGCCGAGTTCCTGGATTACAGAGGGCTGCCCTAAAGCCTGGAGAAAAACCATCCCTGCATCTTTGTCCGGGAGCTGCAAGCAAAAGTGAACAACCTGTGGCAGAGCAGTTGTGTATGAAAAATGCTGGGGCTTTTGGGAGAACACCAGATCTATTGATTAACCAGCACTTTATCTATATTTAACATTTACCCAGATTATTATTTTAATTGGATAATAATGCTATACTTTGTATTCACTTTGGAGAACAAACATGCTTAGTTTAAAAATAATGACAACAAAAATAAATCAACAAAACTCAAACCAAATTCAGACAACAAATTCTGCAGAGTCCACAAATTTGTTTTCTTATTCTTATTCTTGTTATTATTTCAGTAAATTTCAAAGTATTTGCCTTGCATGCTATAACTAAACCACAGAACTTGGGAAAGAACAAATTTCTAAAAATAACAGGACATGATTTAGAGCAAATATTCTAAAATAACAATAGCTGTTCAGTTAGCTCTAATAATTAATACCACTTTTCACCCTTACACAACAAGCTGATGTGTCTAAAAATATCACAGCAATCAGAATACAAGACAGAAATCCTAATAAGAAAAGATCTATTTTTTTAAAAAAATGAGGAAATCTGGGGTTTGGGTTAGTTTTTTTGGTTTGTTTTTTGGAAGGTTGGCTTTCTTTGTCTTTTTTTTTTTTTTTCTTCACAAACTCAGGTACCAGGTTAGGGTCCCATCTAGCCCAGAACTCTTGACATAAACCAGTAGTACCCACTACTTTCCAAGAAGGGAGAAACAGGCCTGTCCATTGTCCCTTTTGGTGTACTAGCAAGGAAAATCTGCTAAGGAGATTCCAGTACTGCTACTCCTAAACTGCATTCCACCAGGATACATTATATTCACTGACCCATCCTCTGTCATTGCCAGATCACATCTGCCACTCCCATGGTGTCAGTGTGTGCACTGTGCCACAAGGCCCTGCAGTCACAGGACTTGCACTACGTTTGTGACAGAAAGAAACAACAGGCACAGCTGGAGTCATTTCTGACTATTGGGAAATGCAATATTGATTCTAAATACAATTATGCTGCTCCAACATCTTTACTCTTGAGATCAGTAGGCAGGCAAAGGACTCACAAATTCTAGTGAGAGCAAGATCTCTTGCTTGATTTGCTACAGATACAGTTGGGTTGCAAAAGTAAAACCACAATTTGGTGAGCCCATGTGCAAACACATGCAACAGTCACACCACAGCAGCTTTTCTGTGATGTCTTTGAGATTTTTTTGGGTACTTTAGCAGATCAGTCATGGGACCAGTACACTATAATCCCAGCAAAACAAGCTATGGAAAAATGAGCAGAGCTGACTTTTTTTTTATAATGCACAAAGCACATTCATCAGCACCAGCAACTCTTGCAATTCTAAAAGCAAACACCTCCTGTACAATTAAAAACTTTTGTCTGTTGAGTCTTCAATACACTCACAAACTGCAAAATTTGGCAAATCATCACTTTAATCCTGTATTTTGCCTCTTTTTGTTGCTGAAAAGGACTGTGATGCAGACCATGGTCTTTAAAAACAAACATCATACCAAAAAAACACAAGCAAGTGTACGCATGCAAAATTAAAATTATTATCAAAGTAATTTACCAAAAGGTTTAATTTGAGCCATCCAAGACTTCATGGCCAAAAATAATAGGACATTTGTGAGAATCCATCGAAACAGTCTTGGAGAGGAAAAAAACATTTCTGAAGATGAATATTCTTACTTGTCAGTTGTCAGCAGCATTGTCCAGTAACAGCAGTAGAAGACCAGATTCAATGTATTTCTCTGCTTAGGGAAATCTGAACCTTCATTTCTCACTCCACAAACCAAACTCACATACAGCACCTGCCTATGTACTCTGTTTCTGCTGTTGATGCTCCTTCAGTTAGTAGAAAATACACACATATTTAGTAAGACAAAACCAAACCAAACAAAACTTGCGTCATCTGAAAGAAAATGAGTCCATTGCCCAGTCTTACAGTCAATTTTCTGAGAGTTCAAATTTATATTGGAAAAGTAGTGAAGCAGCAGACTCCATTTTGTGCTCATGTAAGTTTGAATGCCACAATTTGTACAAATTTCCCCTTTCATTGAGATGAGACAATAAATAGTTAAGATTTTCTCCAAATCAAAGTAAGTTTTTCACTAGAATTTTTTCCCCTTGGCAGCTGACCTGAAGACTCCAATAAAAAAGTTATTTTCAGATGCTTAATTGTGATTGCAATCTGAAGCCAACAGGATTACCAAGAAGAGGTATGAGGTCCATCTGCTGGCTGATAGTCTAGAAACTAGAAAGGAACTATTATACCCCACCAACAAATCACATGCCAAGAAATCACACCAGAGCACACAGCATCTGACAGGTTATTACTGGGAAAGGCTATTCTTTGGGACAGGTTGTTATTGGGAAACCTATTGACAGCTTATCAGCAGGCAGTACCAATACTGCCTCTGGGGAACTCTGCTGCACTGAGAGAGGAAACCCAGAGACATCACTCAAACAAACCAGGCACTGAGCAGATTAAGAGCACTGCACACAGCTAGAGCTGGCAGCACGATAACCTCACCAGGGCATGAATCCCACCAGAGGGGGAACTGAAGAGATGCACTGGAGAACTGCATGAAGGGACAAAACAGCACTCTCCAGGAGGTATTTGGCAGCACCAGCACCACCTCACATCAAAACTACCACTCAGCAAGTTAAAAAATGAAAGAATTATGACACCAGAGTGGACACTGCAGAGTTTTTGTGTGTGTAACACGATGATCTCATTGCGCTTCACAAACTGTGTATTTAACATCCAGTGCCTCTGTCTTGTACACAAGCACAGTCTCAGCTTTTCAACAGTGATGTCATTTCTGTGCATTACATGCACCATGTAATATTGTTATTTGATAGAAATCCCATATTTGTGTGATTTTATTAGTTCAGATAACTGCAGATGTATTTGATTTATCCTGTAAGAACAAAAACTACGTAATCTCATTTCGACATTATTTGAACTCCTTAGCTGCTGTTTATTCCTTACATTGAGAATTTTATCATCTTTCCAAACTAGAGATCAACAACCACTGTTCATTGCAATAGGACATTTCCTTGGTCCTCACTCTGCTGTTCCAAGGGAGTTTATGGGACCTAAAGCTCTGCTACAGCAGCAGCTGGGGGATCCCCAACCACAGGGACAGTGCTCCATGGGCCAGGTCAGCCAACCCTGTGCTACACTTCCAGCTTCTGCAAGGATACTGGTGTCCAACAGCATGGGAAAGGTACTGGAGGCAGAGAGGGAGAACACAGTAAAGCCAGCACAAACCATGCCATGCAGCTCCCAGATGGGAAACAGTCCCTTGGCAATAGCTGGGAGCTAACTGAGGACAGTCCAGCAGCATTGCTCAAATACTGGGAGACTCCTCAGAGTGACAATGGGATCAAGGGTTGGAACAAAGGTGTTTTGTAATCACATATAAGGCACAGTTGAAGAATAATCCCACAGAATGTATGAAGTGCCCAAATTCATTCTGATTTTAATGCTTATTGATTTTACCATACTGATCTTCCATGTTGTCTAGTAGCACTTTATAAATGTTTTATGTAAAATAAATAATTCAAGAAAGACACTGCTTTCTTCAGTAAAGTTTATGACATCATGAGAGCTATTTTTTGTGACTATGCTGACTGCAATGATAAAAGAAAAATGAAAACTGGGATCTAGACATTTCAAACGTGACCATTTTCTAAATCACAGTTGCTTTCTGTGTTTCAGCAACAATATGTTCAGAACTGTATTAGATATATATTATATATTTTAGATATAACATAGTTCTGTCCCTTTCTGGTACCATTTTGAACATGTTTCCTCTCCTCTGCCCCCAAAGCCAAGTCCTTAAATAAAGTAGATTGCAGTTTGTTTCCCCATAATGTTGTTCCTTTTATTCTACTGTGTTCAGTAGCATTTCCATCATATCTAAGGGAGAACCTGCAAACTGAGAGAAGTACTTTCAACTTAATTGAAAAAAATTGGAATTTTTTTTTAACACAATTTTGATCTACTGACATGGCAACATTCAATCATAATAGTTAAAATCTGGTTGGCAAACTCTTTCTAATAAGACCATACCTGTCCTTATTCACACTCTCCCTGAAACACCTTTCTGTCAATTCTTGTGGACCACACTCTAAGACTGAAAAACTACCCATACAATACCTTAAACAGTGGTGTCTCAGTGTCAGTGTGTTTTACATCAGCACATTAACATTTATGCTCATCACTGAAAGGGAATTAATAGATTATAAACCATGGTTACATGTCTGTATTTCTTACAGCTGTAAACCCAGCTCTTAATCCTTCCATTTAGAATGATTCCCGACTCTACCAAATCATTGCAGCACATTGAAAATCACATGAAATGAATAAATCCTGCCTGAGGCACACACACACAGAGATAGTGTTGTGCAAATCTTGCTGCAGGTCATCATAAAGTCAGAATGCTTCTCACCTCCCAGGAGTCTGTCCTGGAGGGCAGACGGAGAGAAACAGGGACAGGGACCAGGAGTCAGAGGCATTTTTCTTTCTTAATTTTGTCCAGAAGGATTTTCTTATGCATTTTGACAGTGGTCTTTGAATCTATTCAAGACACAGTAGAAACCCAAGGAGAACTCCTCTTTCTTGAAATTTAATAAGCCTATGGGCAAAACTCTCCCTCACCTTCAAGAAATCATCACAGCACTTTATAACAGAAGATTGCTGGGATACAGATAAGCTTAAACCTCACTAACAGCAAGTAAATAAAATGAGAGTTTCTGCTCACTTTCCAGTGAAAATACAGAGCCATTAAATGTCAAATGCCATTCACCATCTTTCACTACCTTACTCACTAGAGCCTACTACTTGCAAGTATCGTAGCTCTAGTTGTGACAGCACTGTTTTAAAATGTTAAAAGTGCTAAAAGAGCTCAGTGAATGAATAAAGAAAGTAAAAAAACCCATTGTTTCAGAGAATGATGAAAGTCATTAGCATTTTTTTCACCATTATTGCTTAACAATCCAACAATTTGGTCCTATACATCCATATATTATATTCTTGACATATTTTTAAAAAGTGACACAGTCTGAGGGCAGCTAAAAACCAAATCCTGTCAAAGACTGAAGCAGCGTTAACAGCTGGAAAGCATAATTGATCTTTACTGCAGCTGATAGAGTCACAGAGATCAGTGCTGAAACAGACGTTTCCAAACCACAGTGCAGTTGGATAAGAATCTTCTCATCTGAGGTACAAGCACAGAGATTACAGCTGGCAGCAGTAGGAAAGAGATCCTCTGTCAGAGAGCAAAGTGTCCTTCTGAAGGAATGGGAACCCTATGCTAATGCCTGCAGAGATTATAGGACCAGTAGGAATAGTTATGATCATTGTTTAATCTTCTGAATATAATAAGCCTTTCTTTCTTGGAGCTTGCTCTTATCCATTTAGAACTTGAACACAATTATCCAATGTGCAGTGGTAGATGATGGGCAAATGGTACCGACCCATAATGATGAAGCAGCACAAATCCAGTTCCATGCTGCACTAAGCATACAAAATACATCTCTAGTATTACATCAATGCTGCTATTATTTCTTCTGGTAGAATTCAAATGAAAATTTAAAAAACCCCACCACACATTATTTATCAGCCTTAATCCATGGCCTCCTGGATGGAGGCTTTACTGAAGATTCATATTTGGGGTGTCTGATCTCCCTCTGGAAAAGATGTGCACTTTTTTTTTAACACATTACCATAACTGATAGTTATTCCAAGTTGTCATTAATACTTAGAAATCACATAACTGAAGACTAGAAATGTATATAAACCTTAGGAAATGCTGGTGTGAAATGTTTCATCTTCACTGACTCCAAATGTGCGTGGCCCATGCAAAAGAGAAATTAAAATGTTGGCATGCAAATGCACAAGAGACTTGTAGAGCACAATTTCTGCCTGACTCATTTGAGGGAAATTCAGTGTCCACAGGCAGCTCAGCTCTCCAGCCCATGCTGCCAGTGAGCTGTGGTGCCACAGGGGGCTGTGCCCTGCCCATGGCCAGGTGACTGCTGAGCACACTCTGCAGCAACCTAACCACATTCTCCTGCCTTCTATGCTCAGTCTTGGTCAGTGATCAAGATGTTCAAAAAGCAAAACATCAATACCATCACCATGACACCAGGACACGTGGCTGCTTCTTATTTCCATGGCTCAGCACAGTGTCTTGCAGCACCTGCAAAGCATTCCATGTAGCTTGTAAAGGAAAGTGTTTCATCTAAAACAAAATTTCAATTTAAAAAAAAAAAAAATTCCCAAGCCTAGGATGACCAACTACCTCAAACTCTGATATTATTTGCTTCCTTGGAACTGGCTGTCCTAAAGTTCCCAAGGACTACAAAGGCAGTGCAGGTAGCTGAAAGAATGAATAAACCCCTCTTGGGTTTGCTTGTTGAATGAGAACTCCCAGCATAAATGTTTTGTGTAGGAATCAATAAAACTTGTTTTACAAGTTTTTTTGCTCAAACCCTACTGATTTTTTTTTTTTTAAGACAAAAGTAACATATATGGATTTTTATTTCTGTCAACAGCAGAGTTAAGTCCTACAGAATGAAGGTGTTTGCTTTAAGTAATAAAAGAGAGCACATGAAAGGCATTTACTGACAGAAGGACACTTCATGCTGGTCAGAGAGGTGAAGCTCTGAAGGGTTTCTGAACTAAACAAATAAGGTACCAAAAAAGTTAAAAAGGACTTTTGATTAAGTTTTGGATGAACAGGCAGTCTTCACATTTTTCACAGCCATGTATATATCATGTAGGTTAGAACAGCAGTGCTCTAAGATGGTTCTGTATTGGTATAATATCTACCAGTCCAGAACAGCCCAGAACTGGGCCCTCTACCCTGTAAACTGTGTGACATAATGAGATGTTCAGATTCATTTTACATCTTAAGTGGCAACATTTCTACACAACTTGCATTCAGACACAAAATGTTCAGTGAACTCCCAGATCTCATCTTCTTTCCCTGGATAGTGAGGCAGTTTTGACGTGCCCTTGGGCTAACAAAGGGTTAAAACCTTTTCTTATGTTCCTAGTGGGTTGTAAAAGAAACTGCTGAAGCTGATCAATGACCACTGTTAAGACCTGGAAACCAATTATAAACCTGAAATTTGTGATGAACAAAGCTCTGAAACACTAGGATGAAAACTACTGAATTAGTCTAGTTCATTAAAATCATTAATAGTCATGAAATGAAAACCACCAGAGTCCAAAAAGGCTTAATGCCCTATCCATATTAATTAGATGGGAGCAAATCTGAAGTGAAAAGCAGCACATGCTTTGTAGAATTAGCAATTGCTCTCTACAGACTACACAGATCTCTATTAAAATTCAGTTTAATTAAAATTGATCACGTTAAGAAACTGATGTGGTTAATTAACTGAATTCCTGAACTTCTTTTCATACATTTCACAAATGCATTGTACACTGTTTTCCTGGGTGACAGCTTACGTTGCAGTGAAAATCTTGATTTCACAGGTTAATGCTGCATGTTCCATGAGGCCTAAAGTTCCCGTGTCCCTGCTAGGAAACCCTGACAGCACAGGGAAAATGTCAGGCTTTAGAAACTTCCAAAATCTACCACCAGAAAGCCTGGCCAGAGTTTTAAACAGTTTCTCTTTTACATAAGTGTGGAACTCTGGGCTTGTATGAGGAAACATCCCAAGAGCAGTCATAAGGTCTCTCATTAGAACTACACAAAATATACAGCAAAGCCACCAACAGATCCATACATGCAAGTATTCACACAGACTGATAGAAATAGCCAAAGGCTCTGCTCTGTGCAGTTAATGAACATAAACATACAGACTGCAAACATTTCAGCCTTTACAACACATTGTCTCCATGTGTCTCACCAGGACCCATGAAGAAATAGGGCTTGGCCAAGGGCTTAAACCAAGAGCTGCCCAGGAACACAGAGCTGGCTCAAGCTGCAGTGGTTGTGTTCTGCACGGAGATTCCCTGAGTGTCAGAGACCTGGAACCCAGTCCCACCCTAGAGGACCATGCTCTAAACCATGAGGTAACCATTTCCAATTAACAGCAGACTTGACAGTGCTGGGTTAATTATTGGAGTCAAGGATCTTAAGGGTCTTTTCCAAACCTAAATGATTCTTTGATAAACTACTAGTGCCCTACTAGCTTCTGGAGAAAGACTGAATTGCATCTCATGAAGATTCATTTTTATCATATTGTTTTAAACAATAAGGCACTGTGAATTGTGCCATTCTTTTTTGGTAGGACAAGTTCAGAATTTTCTTTTCCATGTTTTGTTCATGAGTGTGGTTTAGTCTATGGAAGCAGCTTGGTTATGAAATACTGGTGCAAACAATTCTCATCCTTTCCCAGAATCACAAAATACCAGCAAATGGTCCAGTACTGGTCCCTTACATAATGCTGAGAAAGAGGAGACCAGTGCAGCTGCTGTTTAAAAGGAAGTGGATGGATGACCATCTCTCTGACACAGCATAAAGGTTCACACCAAAACATCTGGATTAACATCTGAACTGCCAACCAAGCGGCTTCCCAACCTTTCAGGCAGCAGAGTGGCACACGGATTCTCAAAGACTGATAAGCAATGGACACAGCCCCAGGGACACCTCAGAGATAGAACCCAAAATTTTAGAATAAGGAAGAGTGTGGCCAGAAAATAACTCAAAGGTTGTAGATCTAAGGTCTGAAAATGGCACAAAATCTAAATGGAGGCTAAAATAATTTACCCTTACCTAAATGGAGGGTAAAATAATTGAATTATAATACAATAAATACATTAAAAAGAACAGAGTTTTACATATAAATTTTAAAAGCCTTTGATTTAAATTCAAATCTATATGAATAATGGCACTGAATTAGGTATAACCACATCTCATTCTTCATTACTTCTGACCGCAATGTAAATGCTAAAGTGGTATTTTCTTCTCTGAATTCATTTTGCTAAAATAAAGTGCATATGACCAGGATATAAGATACATGACTGACTCTTAATTCCCTCGTGGCCAAACCCTTGTTAATGTCTTGGCCTGTTTCAGTAAAATGATCATGGTTCAAGTAATGTAAAACACATGCATTCAATCATTTTCCTTTTCCCTAAAGGCAAATACTTTCTTATCATGGTAAAACAGGAGTCGTGTGCTGATGCATTGGAGAGCCAAAGTTCTTTTAAGCCTCATCAGGAAATTGAACACTTACTACAACCTATCATTTGGAGCTGCAGAGTGAAACAAAAGCATAATGCAAACAAACACAGGAGGTTCTGTCAGCATTATCTAGTATTGCATAAGCCTAAGCAGCTGCTTTGCAAAATGAGAATACACAAGCAAAAGACTCAAAATAAAATAGAAAAATTTAACTTCAGGGAAAAAAAAAATCTATTCATATTTAAATCAGGATTTCATAGTTAATAGTTAAAATACAACCAATGGAAAGGAGATGCTCATGATATGCTTGCCTTGGAAGAGGAGTTGTTTCTCCCAAGTAACCACAAAGACAGCAAGGCCTTAACACAGCAGGTGTGCACTCTCTACTTGTGCAGCATCTTTCTATAATTGTCTTTTTGTAACAAAAAGGGCATATTCATACTTGGAAAAACTGAGTACCAGTACAACTGGATGAATTATAACAGAATAAAAGAAACTATGTGGAAATTAAAACAGGTTCTTCACTGGTAAAAAAAAAATATTAGAACATGACATTGTAAGCTGTCCTACTCAGTTTTCTTACAGACTTCTAGACTGGATCTTCAGTTTCTCAGAAGGGCTTGAAAATTTCCTGGGCTAGTATGTAGAACCACATCTCTTCCCTGAGCAACAGAAGAGTAAATGGTAATTGTCCCTTTCTAAGTAAAAGTCAGGCAAGCTGACTGGTGTCATGAGAGGTGACAGAAAGGGAACAAGAAACATGTGAGGATTAAATCTGTCCTTTATGGAACAGGGTCAGACCCCAAACCCTGAATGACCTCCTGGGTGCTCACTGCTGGAGGTTCAGTGCTCTCTAGAGCCACTCTAGCCCAAATCTCTCTAATGCTTTGCTCCCTGAACCTGCAACTCCACAAGCTCCCAGAATGTCACGGCTCCTCAGGCACACAAAAGTAACACATTCTTTTTTCCAAAAGGACAATAAGGAAGCCCTTCCTCATCCATCCATGCATCCATCCTTTTCCCATCACATCTTTCCTGGGAAAGGTGTCTCCAAAAGAAGATGATCCTGGTACATAAAGGGTCAACTCTCTGCTGCTTTCTTATCAACTTCCTTTTCTTGCTGCTAACATGGCTTAAACACATGCATTAAATCCATTTCAGCAGTGGATGACAAAACCTGTCCTTGGTCTAGAACGAAAGATGTCATTAAGCAAAAACAGGGAGCAATCTTTCTTGTAATTAAAATAGGATTCAAAATCAGACCATCCTTTCCAGTACCCGAAGCCCCATAAATGAAGGTTCACAGTTTGTTCAGCCCGTTTTAGCACTGTGTTAGCCTACAAGTACTTTTCTGGCAGAACAATCATCACAGTATATAAGGAACAGGGCTCCTGAAACAATTCCAGGCCGTGAATAGGCACATCATTTTGAGTAAGTCAGACCTCATAATAAGTACTTATGAAGGAAATTACACCCCACAAAATTGAATGATACTTAACACAGAGCACGAATCTTCATCTATTTTATAGCCACACAAAGCTATTACAAATCTATTAAGGTAGTGGCTTTCTCCCACTTATATGTGAAAGCAACAAAAAAGAACAGAGAAAACTCTTGATTTGCCACTGTGTAACATCATATGCAGCAGCCCAATTTAAACAAACTAGAAGGACAAAAAAACCCAATCTAAAATCCACATCAATTTCTTTCACAGTTACAAGTCAGAAACTTCAGAATTAAAGATGTTTACCAAAAGACTAGTTTAAAATCAATAATAGAAAAGTTTTATACTCCCTTATATTGTCAACATCAGTTAATTATTGCATATGACTTTTGCATGCCTTATACACAAAGCATGTAAATTGAATAATTCCTCCTCTGGGCTTCCAAATACATCTTGGGCCTATTACCTGCAGCAGAAGGTAAAGAATGCAGACTTTGTCTGGGCTCAGGGTAGAAGATGATGTAAATCATTTAAATGAACATGTGGAAAATGGAGGCACTGCCAGAAAATGTTACTGCTGGACTTCATTTCCAAAGTCTGTCTGAGTGTATTAAAGGGAAACTGCAGAGAAATTCTCACAGCTGACTTTGGAAAAGACCCAGGCAATATTAATTCTCTATAAAGCAGTACTAAAGCTACACTAGGATACAGTTTAGTCCAGTATCTTGACAACTTACTAGCATGAAATCAATGAATGTATAGAACCTGTGTGTCTCATGCCTTCCTATGCACAGATTTAAAGACTCCATGGAATACTCGAGATTTTTAAATTATTTCTTGATGAATTCCTAAGGTTAAGTAACAGCTGCAGTCAAAATGTGGAGCTGACAGGTACTTTTCCCTAGATTCTATTTATTCATTTTATTTCCATAATGATTATATAATTTACATAATTATTATAATTCACATAATGAGTATTTGTATTCATGGGTACCTGAAAGAAATGCTGTGTTCATACACTGAACATTTACTACTTACTGAAAGTTCAGGATATTTCAAGGGAATGTTTATCTTGACTGAATTCTTCTACCTTGATGAAATTCCCATCAGTTCCTGACAGACTTGTTAGTCTCCTCTCTTTTGTCATCTCCCTTAGTGTGACTGTTTACCCTACAAAAATTGTCAAAATTTAAAACACTTAAAGTGAAAATAACCAAAAAAAATTTCAGGAAAAGGAATTAATATTTGGATCTTATATATGAAAGTCTCCCACACTATACAATTGCATTTGAATGTAAAACTTCTGTTCTTCTTGCAGTTTGGGAAGTAAATGTTTTCTGTGGGTATAAGAAGTGCATGCATGCTTCATGCAAATTATGTACCTTGTCATAAGTAGAGTTGTTTTACTTAGCTAAACACACTAAAGTTTGTTACTGGTAAAATATATTCATTATTCCTACACTCAGATTAAAACCTTCATCTTGCTGCTGAATGGAAAGAAAAATGTTACAAAAATTACAAGTTAAAACACCTAGAATGACATGGAGAATGCTGGACAGGAAGGAGGATGTACACACGAGGAGCCCACCCTCAGTTCAGTTACATTTTATCATATCATACCAGAGCCCCTGTTTCAATCATCTGTTCTTCTGCTGTGCATGGAGCAAGGAGCTTTGAAACAAACTCTTGCACTAATTTTGCATGGAAACACCATCTGGCCCTAAACAACTATCTAGGCTATGGATCTATTAGAGCCTAGATATGGTCAACATGACATTGACAGGTCAAAGAAAGGTCTAATTATATGCCTTAGTACTTAGAGGCCGTGGTCACTGGAGCACAAACATAATCACTCAGGTCAAACAAGAATCATTTTTAATTTTAATTATCAGTGAATCAGACATCTCTTAAAGAGTTGTCCATGTAAAAGAATTATATGACTGTTGCTCAAAATAGCTGTCTTGTTTGTGTCTAAAATAACCCCTTGAGACACCCTCAATAATTCCCTGCTGATATATTTAGAATCCATCAATCTTTTCAACTACTGCATGTTAACATATTTGGAGTATTGTATAATTGCACACAAAAAACCCACCTTACGTTCCAACAGTATGATCTGTTACAATGGACTTACCAAAAATCCAGAATTCCAAACCTGAGATATATCAAACTAGGGCTGACCATACAATTCCATTCACTCCCTTGGGTGTAATGATGCAACATGTACAAAACAGACTGCAATGATATTTTAACAAGTCTCCTGCCTCACTCACTGTATATGGTGGAGTCCTTTGGGGGTGGGAAATGAGCTGTAACTAAAGGAATGCCCACTCTGGCTGCTGGGGAAGAAAACAGGTTTGTTTGAAAGAGACCAGGATGATAAAAAATGAAGGACATGTTAGTAGATACACTGATCTGGAAAGTCTACAACCTCTTCACCTGTCATGGATGCTACATAACATTATGTAAATTACTTGAATAACTTTTTTGCCCTCAGATAGAATTACAGGATATGCTGAGTTAGAAGGGAGCCATCAGGATCATCAAGGCCAACTCCTGGCCTTGCACAGGAAACCCCAAGAATCCCACCATGCACCTGAATGTGTTGTCCAAATGCTTCCTGAACTCACCCAGGCTTGGTGCCATGACCATCCACCTTAGGAGCCTGTTCCAGTGCTCAATCACCCTCTGGGTGAAAAACCTTTTCCTGATATCCAACCTAACTCAGCTTCCTAACATTTCCTTGAGTCCTGTCCCTGGCCAAGAGAGTGAAGAGATCAGTACCTGACCCTCCACTGCCCCTTGTGAGGATGGTGAAGAGCATGATGAGGTCTGATCACAGTCTCCTCTCCTCCAGGCTGAACAGACCAAGTGCCCTCAGCCACTCCTCACACGGCTTCCCCTCAAAGCCCTTCACCATCCTTGTGGCCTCCTTTGGATGCTCTCTAATGGCTTCAAGTCTTTCTTAAATTGTGGCACCCAAAACTGCCCCAGCACTCCAGGTGAGGTCACCCCAGCTCAGAGCAGAGCAGGACAATCGCCTCCCTTGCTTGGCTGGCAATGCTGTGCCTGATGCCTCCGAGGACACCATTGTCCCTCCTGGCTGCCAGGGCACTGCTGACTCATCCCCAACTTGCCATGGACCAGGACCCAAAGGTCACTTTCCACAGAGCTGCTCTCCAGCCTCTTGTTCCCCAGTCTACACACCCAACCAGGGCTGCTCCTCCTTAGGTGCAGAAACTGGCACTTGCCCTTGCTACACTTTGTACAGTTGGTAATTTTCTGTCTCTCTAATTTGTTTGAGGTCTCTCTGCAGGGCCTCTCTGCCCTTGATGGAGTCAACAGCTTCTCCCAAACTTAGACTCTTGTCCCTCCAAATAATTGCAGCTGATCTGTTGACCAACAGTCCCTTCTCACACAAGCACCCCCCTCTCCTCCGAGAGGGAAGCACAGCACTGGGAGATGGTGGCTGCTCCATCAGGCCTGACTGGCTGCAGCAGACACCGGCACCCACAGCCTGCAGGCAGAGCCACTGCCAGTGTCACAGAGTGCTGCTGGATGTGCTCCCAGCCACCGTGACTGCTGCTCTGAGTACTGTGCACACACAGAGCCTAATTCCAAAACGGGCCTTCAATAGGAATAAATGCTGAGCTCTACAATTTAAGTCTCAGGGAAAAATCTCTCGCACACAGAGTTTATTTGTCCAAGTTTAAAACTATGACGTATACTGCTGTTACTATTCATTTTACCCATTCATAGCTTGATGCAGATTTCTCTCATGGTTTTACATGGCTGGGGAGAAAAGGAACAGACAGTTGTATAGTCAAAGCAGCTGGAGTAAAACACAGAGCTAGAATCAAACACAAAGATACTTATCAAATGGACAAAGGTAATAAATTGGATCATTTGCTTCCATATTTCCTTTCAATCATTAATCAAAACCATTTCCATTTCTAATTTTACAATTTTTCTTTTCTTTTGACCTTTAATAAAATGTTTCAATTGATCAGGGTAATAAAAATGTGAATTATATGAGCTGGCACAGACAAAGAAAGACCGTTGAGTAATCTGTGTTCCAGATATAACAAGGAAAATGACTGTGATTAGGTATGGGCTAAAAGTAACTTTAAAAAAAAATCCAAGTATTATATTTTTAACTTAAGAATCCAATAAAGTACAACCTTTATAAAAAAATTCCAAACATGAACAACCAAAATAAAGGGTTTGTGGGACTGCAGCTGTCATTGGGTTGACACACAGAATATATTTGTCCATTAATAAAAACATTTTTTAACCCAAATAAGAACATATTTTCCTTTGTTCTTTAAGTTTATTTCAATTATATCCCAAACACTAAATTGCTTAAATTGTTTCATAGCAAAATCACTTAAAAGTTTTTTTTTTTTTTTGGATTTTCTAAATGCCAGTGCAGTACTGTCAGCAAGAATGTAATCAAAGCAAAAAGCCTGCTGAGCCTGCCAACCAGTAATATTATTTGTTTCAATAGCTTTCCTTTGAATAGAAGTATTGATTTTGTACATCAGAACTCTTCTACAAAGAGCATTAAAAGAGAAATTAGACTTCCTATTTTTTCTCCATCTTATTAAGGACCATTGTTGAAGCCTAGAAATAGAGTCACCAGGGATTTAAGAGTTTGAGCTAAATAGATCAGCCATTTAGGAATTCTAGGAAATTTTCATCTTTTGTAAGAATTCCTGCTATGGGGCAATGCCACTCCTGCCGGAATGGACAGGTTTTTCTTCCCTTGGATAAAGTCATTTAGCTAAATTGCATTATTCCATGACCATCTGGCCTCAGCTATGTGTGTTCTTCACATAAAGTTCAGGTAAAGTGAATGGATTGTGAAGGGAGGTAAGAACAGAATCATAGAAAGAAGAGTACCAGTGGACTGGTGGAAGAAAGAGGCTGAACCCTGAGATCAAGGTCAGAGGTGTTTTGAAGAAGGCAACAAAGGGAATTATGGCTACCAGGAAACAAAATTTAAACAAATTCTGCACATGAGAAGACTTCTTAGTTCAGAAAAATATCCACATACCTGGAGAAATCCCTAATGACAGGTGGTTCAACAGGTTTTGTTACTGCTTCAGCAACATCCCCAGCCTGCCACACCTACCTACAGTCAGGTAGCAGGACTTTCAGGCCTCGGGGAGCAACAGCATTTAACAATGCTCTTTCAAGTAATAGCAGCGATTTTTACTTCCACAATTTAATATCTATTCTTAAAAAAAGGCCAATGAACTAGCAAGCTACTACTGAGTCAGATTTAGTGGGATTTGTCATGTACATTGAAGAAGAGAGTGGCCTCACTTTTAAATTTTCACTTAAAAAGTATCAACATTTATTAACATAGTCATTATCACTAACTGAAGATCAATTTTCCACGGTTCTATTTCCATCATACTGCAATAAATTTGATGCAGTTACTTTCACATCAGCATATTTAAATTGGAGTTAGCAGAGCTACAAAGCAAAGATTTGCTCCCACTATCATTACAGTATTGTTGCCAATGTTTGGTTGAACAAGGGTGACCCTGGACTATCCCTAGTGACAATTACTGCAACAGGATCACTAAAGAGACATGAGCAACATATTGCCTTTGCACTCTGACTACACACTTGGGATTAGAGATGTCCAATAAAAGACACAGGGCTCTATAAAGAACAGGCAGTGACATTTAACTTCTAGGCTTCTGATCCCAAAGAGGGAATTCAGATTTCAGAGTCTGATGTCTGCAGTGCATGGAGGAACTCGACATTTCAGAGTGGGATTCAAAATAACTAATGCACTTGAAGTCCAGAGAAAAATCTGAGCACACAGAGCATCTTAAATGCCAGAATGAAAACATTTACTCAGAGTTGCAGACAAGTTCTAGCACACAGAGTAAGGGACCTTCCTCTTAGGGCAGGCTTATGTCTGACAGAGGGTTTCCTAAATATGACTGATATGGTGGT
The DNA here is from genome assembly GCA_020086605.1 of Lanius collurio. Taxonomy (NCBI): domain Eukaryota; kingdom Metazoa; phylum Chordata; class Aves; order Passeriformes; family Laniidae; genus Lanius; species Lanius collurio. The sequence continues at coordinate 48,525,368 of JACBWW010000004.1, forward strand.
GATTCCACTGTTCACCTTCATACACTATCACAACTCTCATACCTTTGCTTAGGGTGTAAGAGGTCATGTTCAATGCCATCCTTATCTATAAAGGTTCAAGTCCATGTTTTCCAGCCCCAAGAAAAGCCTTTCCCCCAGCCTATGTATCAAATGACAGCAGTTCCTGTGATTCCTCCTGCTAGCCCTGTCATGTTATGCAGAAAGAAATACTGACCTGAGGGGGGGGGGAAAAGCCAAACCCAAACATGAGAAAGAATCATAGCTGGTTTTAATGACTTTTTAAGAATACTTTGCCTCTAGGTTCCCAGATGTTGATCTCAGCTCCTGAGCCTGTTCTGGGATAGCTTCTACCCTATCAGCAGTTATCTGTACATGCACAGGTGGCCCAAAACCAGAGAACTGAGGCTCCTTTCTAACACTGCATGACACACACACTACTCCACCACCTCAATCCTTCAGCTATTACACCAGCTGCACTGTAACATCCCTCATGCCCTGCAAATTTCTGCCTTTCCTTTATAATTCCTCTTATTTTTCTATATTCTAATTCATTCTTTCAAGCACTAACATATTTGAAGTTATCAGTTTGAAGTTTGAAGCTCAGTAGGGCACTTTCTCCCCACAGGAAAAGCTCCCACATTAATTTGTGTTTGAGAAGCAAACAAGGGTCCAATACAATATTGGGAGTAGAAGTCTCCAAAAGAGAGAAATGGGGTGGAGGAGAATCCAATTAAAGAAAAACTAAGGAGAAAACTTCATCCCCAGCTTAAACGAAATCTAAGAGGAAGCTGTGATTACTACAGTGTGCTGGAGTATCAGTACCGGTTCTGGAATAGCCTAAAAAAAGGCTATTCAAACAAAAAGCATATTAACTCAAAGTGCACATTTTTATTTAATTAGAGGTAAAACAGAAAGACCAGTAATAGGTCAATAATAATGACTTATTACTTCCTTTATGTGGCACATTTACAATAAATGGTAATTTACCATTAGAGAGACTTATTAAATTTTTTTCTGCTAAAGAAATTAACATTAGTCATGTGGAGAAAGAGAACACTCTCCATTTCCAGCTCGAGGATTTGCATTCAACAAGGCAGTCAGAGGATATTACAGACCCCATTCCCCCTTTAGCAATGCAGGAAGAATTAAAGCATAACCATGTATGACATCATTCCAGCTGTACGCTGATGGGCTACAGATCGTTTCATCCATGCTATTTGAAAAACATTCCACTTTCCAGTCATTAGGCTTGCTAAATGGATTCACCTGCCATACCCTTGGAATCATTAAAAAAAGAAAAAAAATCTTTGGCACACAGAACCATACTTTAGTTTTATTCTTATGGCTGATGTACTATTACTTTTACGTCCTAAAAATAACTTAAAATTATTTTTTCACTTTCTCCATTGGAAAAAAAAATCAACATCCATGTTCCCTGCTTTTTATTCTTGCTCTAGGCTTATGTCAAAGTTTGTGATTAACTATCTTAGCAAACAAATATAACATGACTTTCTAGACAAAACTTGTCATTACCAGGGCTGCACTTTGCCTTAGTATTTTTAAATAACTGCCTGTTCCAAGGAAAATGGATCAGTTCACTCATCTGAAGTCTACTTCTGTTAACTTCCTTAATTATTTGACATGAAAATAGAGAGCTGCTATTTAACACTTCTTCCAGTCAGAGGAAAATATCACACCATTTGTGCACTCATTATGGCTCTTAACTTCAGACTCATTTGAAAGCTTCAACTCTACAGGTGGGATTTTCAAAGCTGCCTCTAAGTCATTAATTTCTAATTGGACACCACAACCCTCTAGGCAAGCTTTAAAAATCTCATCCTAAATAATCAATATTCTACTCCTTAATAACCTGATCTGCAAAAGAGTTGACGGGACAAAACATTTAGCTACTGAAGGGAGAGTGCTATGATCATGGCAGGAAAAATAATAGATTGCATATCCTCATCTTAATGGTAGGATTATTTCCTACTTCCCATAAAGTGTGAAAGGGACCAGACTGAAAAAAGATGGAGGAGGAGAGGGAATCCTCAGAAAAAAAAATAAATAAATCCGGAATCAAAGCTTCATACATGACAGGAAAACTGAACAGATTCAACAGTGCTGTTGAATGTACACTGCTTGGGTGTATATTCAGAATAAGTCTAAAACAATATGATCCAGATGGCAAAAAAAAGCCCAACAACATCAAAGAGGATAATAAAATGCTGTTCAATACCACAAAGCAATGTATTTGATAAAAACAAAACCAAATAATTAAGGTATCATTATAAATCTAACCCTACGTTTTTGAAATGCATAAAATGGGGATTTAAAACACCAAAATAAACATCAGATCTTACTGGGTTAACTAATAGTTAAATATGAAATAAGAAGATTTCATTCAGGATATACATCAGCCTGAGTGACCTAATGAAAATGAGAGAACTAATTATATTAAATCTGAGGCAACAGCAGGAAAAAAAGTCAGAGAAACATTTGGGAATATCTCACCAATTCAAGACTGTAAATAATTTGAAACATACTCTCCAAATACATTGGAAAGGGAGAGAAGGTAATCTAATATAGACCATCCCTAGTCTAATTAGCAGGCATTTGAACAACTGCATTTTCTCAGAGGGAAAGAAAATAACCCTCCCAAAACCCACACATTTAAAATTTTAATTATTATTTTCTCTGAGTTTCCTACATTCTATAACAGTTACAGAACTGGATAATAATTACTTTGTGGAGTCATTCCAAAATAAAATACCCTTAGTCACCTTGCAGCAGAAAAAAGGATTCCTCCTGGTTTAACGTACTGTATTTAAAAACACCCCAAATCTTTGCATTTTGACATCCAGGTAATTCAGTGTAATCAGAACGCAGCTCTTTCCCTTAATGGTTCAGCCTATTTGTTCTACCTGACACTCGGAGCCCTGATACAGCTTAGAGCACGGTCGTTCGCATCACAAAAGACTCGATCCTTCCAGCCCTGATTGCACCCTGCCGTTTGCAGGCCGGCGAGCACCCTCATTTGTGGGCAGCGGAGCACCGTGAGCCGCGGCAGCGCGAACTGCCACAGAAGCTGGCAGCGGGCACGGCCACGAAAAGGGGCTGAGAACGCCACGCAAAGAGCTGCGTGTGGCAAATACAGCGGGTGCAAGTACATCACAATCACTTAAAGCCGAAAGATAGCACAGTAGCCACAATTCTTATATTTTCACACATGTACCCACCAGATTATTGGACATGACAAAACAAAAAGCTCCTTCCCAATACCATGTAATAAGCATCAGTGCAGGTTATACAAAAATTTAATCAACAGGTGTACTTCTTCAATAGTTTCCAAGTTCAAATTTTCTATAAAACCTCCTTGATTTTTGCACAAGTTATCTGATGACATGGATTATGCAGGTAAAGCCACAATAATAATTGTATATCTTCAGCTAATTGTTTTAAAATTAGCCTTTTTTTTTTTTTGGCATTAGGTGAACAAAAATCAGTCAAGACTTTAGTACAGCATCTCTCAAGGAAATTCAAGTTTCCTTACTTTGACAACTTCACAGCTGACTCTTGATATAATCCTGTCAAGTACCTATTCTACATTTAGCCTGACTTGAATTGGTAATCTGAAACACTTAAAAATAATCTGTTACTAATACTGCTCTGTAAATCAGCAGATGATATCTGGAGACATGCAGAGTTATGAATTTCAGATATTCCAAAATATTTTAAATAGAACTTTTCATTTTGAGCATAACTAGGAGATGCACTTCTAACTGTTTTGTTTTATAGAATCACTGTGTATGTAAAATTCGAAGAAAATTAAAAGAAATTTTTGCATAATGAAGAAGCTCAGCTTTTGAGTGCAGAGGCAGTGTGGACTGAGCAGGTTGAGTTCCTGAGTAAGGTGGCATCAGGATTTTAATGTGCCCAATTCTCTTTGTGACTGTACAAAGTCCTAGCTCAGACTCAATTAATTCTACATTTTCCAGATTTCTAGCTGTGGCAATGCAGTAGTGGTGAGATTGATGATATTGAGACATTCTTTGAATTTCTCCCACTCATAAAGTACCTTAATAAAGCTTTTCTTTCTAGTATATCAATAGCTAGTGACTTTGCTGCCTTCTCTAAAGAGGTATCTTTAGAGACAGGCTATCTGCTACAATGCAAATAAAACTCCAGAGCTGCATCAATGACCAGCAATTGTTTTTTAATAATCCCTGGTGTTGATACCAGGATATCAAAATACTGGAAATAAATTACACACATAGTTGGAATCCCAAATTTTGTTTGAAGGAACTAACACACTGGGGCTTTCAAAAGGTGAGCAACACTGGATGCCATCTGACCAGTAATTTCTCTTTCCTATTTTGATACTACAGTTTGGAGCTGTACTCAAAAGGGCTCTGCAGTGATCCTGAGCAGACACCCACCATACATCCAGGAGTGAGTGATCCACCTGACAACTAACCTGTGCAGCCTGGGGCTTGTGCCACACTGCCTGCACAGCCAGCCCTTCAAGTCTCTGTGTGATGTCCTGGGAGTATCTATTGGCCACAGGACCAATTCTGGGTAAACTTAGCCCTAATTGGAACAGAGGAGCATGTGGGCAGCTCCCACTTTGTACCAGTGATTATGTCACTTGTCTGACCTTGCCTTCATCTAACAAGTGCAGCAACAAGTTCTCATGTGAATACCCTTTCTGTCTGACAGCAGGAAGGATGAACAGAGTTGTTTTCTTCTTAGAAAGTGCTAGAATAGCCTGAGTGACCAAAATGGGGCAGTGCTTTCCACAGACAGGCCTACGTGGTGTGCAACTGTATTTTAGGTCAATTCACTGCAGTGTGAAAGACTGTGCTATGTGGGAAGCAGCCACACTTAGCTCATCCATAAGCTCAGCAGCCACACAGACTAGATGGCAACTACAAACTGAAGTTGATCATTGCCTATTGCAAGTTAAGGATTCCCACTGTGTACACACACTTGTACCAGTGCCCATACACACAAGGCACTGTGCATCCTGGCACTCCCAGGTTGTTGCTTTACCCAGTTAATGATAAAACATGCTATGCTAGAGCTAACTTTAACCCCCACTTCATTCCTCATATGAAACAGGTGTAGCCACTGGAGTGACAGTGCCACTTTCCCTACATAGGACAGTAGCAATGCTTCACAACTGCATGTGCTGCATTTTGGACTAAGAAATCCTTCATGTTTTCCACATTGTCCTTAGTGGCTGTGACACAAGAGAAAGGAGAGACTCCATGTTGTGCATTGGTGACAACACAGGCAAAGACTTGACACCTTTTCTGCTGCTACTGATGTTCATACACAAAGGTACAAAGATCCCAAAGAACAGAGTCCCCAGAAGAGCACGTATCTGCTTCTTTGTCCCAGTCATTTCCCTGCACATTGTGCTGAATCACCCCAAGCAGTTCTTCTGTGAATATGTACAATTTTCCACAGAGATAAATAGGCAATTGAAATGTAAAAGCCCATGACCGTTCACTTTCTATATACAAAATGCTGTAATCTTGTAATCAATATGCTATTTAACACAAAGCCAGTGCAGCCCCTGGGGGAGGGGAGCTGTGCTGGGAATATTTAGTTCAGGTGATAAGGTTTGATGCTGTCTTTCTGTTTCACCGAAATAAACAGGACCTAAACTACAGCTCAACAATGCTATCTGATGGTCACAGTGCATCAGATTCATCAAAAACAAGGACAGTAAAGAACAGTAAGGTAGCTCTTGAAAACAGAGTATACCTGTTGGTTCAAGACTCTCATGCTTTAAGAGAACTCAGAGAAGAAGCAGAACAGCATCCACTGAACAACACCGGGTTACAGAGACTATTTCAAATCTAATGAAATTACTAATCCATTCTTTTAATCTGATAATGTTCTACTAGCAAATATAAGTTGTTTTGTTTTTTTTTTTAAAGCATCTGATACTACCATTTCTTTGGATTTAATTAGACAATAAGGAATCAAAAGCCAGCTAGATAAAACTAGAAACAGTCAAAGTAATTTGAAATCATTAAACAATTTCTAGATGTGTATTTAAATAAGCTGCTGCCTTGTCCTTTCTGACCACTGGTGGAGACAGAACAGTGAATTACACAGATAAGAGCTGCATAATAACTGACTAGAAGCAGGGTATTAAATACAGAGATTGTCTCATGTGGAATAGGAAGGTTCTTGTATTGGTTTTAGTTTACATTTTCTTTTGTACTTAGGAAAAGAGTGTGATAATTACAGCTGATAGCAATTAAGAGATAAATGGCAAAAATGCATGAGATTACAAAATTTGAAGGAACTACATAAATTAGAAATACATGCAATGTGTCAAATATAAATCAAAGCACATAGAGAAGTAAAAAAATCAACACAAAGCAAGCTGTCAAAAAAGAGTATTTCCCTGTGAGATGTTCCAAATCCTATTAAGCAAAGTTCAACTTTCTTGATATTTCTTGATAGCTGAAAGCTGCAGAGGCACATCCAGGTGATGTGTCCATTCTTCAGTTTCCAGTTCAGAGGCAGGCACATTATAATGTAAACCACTATTGATTTCAGTTCACTTTAATACCCTGGACGGTGAACTGTGGTGGTGGTGGACTCCAATTTATAATTCCTGTCAGATTTAGCTCCCACAGCTAAGTCCACAGTGGTTGTGAATAAAAAAACTTAGAAATAATTTCAAAGTGAAATATGATCCATACAGGTGAGTACAGTTTGAGGATATATACACTGATTCAGAAGGTAAATTATCAACTTGCTCTTCTCCAAAGAGGGACAGTTTAATTGAATGAATACCATGAACCAGGAGATCAGACACACTCTGTTATAAAACCACTGTCTGTGTGGCAGAGGCAAAAAGAAGTCGTGGCAGAGCTCCTCCCATGTTCTGGACACTCTGCAGTGCAATACAGAAGCCCTTCAGGGAACTAATTCCCCCATATCTCTTCCCTCACCCTAAAAATATCTCCCCAAATGAAGTGAGCCCAATCACTTCATCAACCCAGTCCTCAAAACAGCCTCCCACAGGTGTGCTGCACTCTCTGGGTGGGCAAGATTACCAGCAGTAGTGCTGCTCAAGGGTCTGTAACCTGCACTGCACATCCAGGCTGTGGGTTCCTCGACATTTTGCTTTTTTGTGCTCTTCCTTCCCAAGCCTACATCTCTGCAGACCACAGCCTTCTGTAGACACCCACCCTCCAAACTATAGTTCCCTGGATAAAACCAAGGATTTAAATCTGTAGAAGCCTTCTTAGGCTAAAATTAATAATGTCACGAGTATATTTTGTCTCTCCAGTGATAAAACTCCACAGTCACAATATCTAGCCCAGTGGTAGCTATTTATCTACTGATATATTCAATATGAGATTAACTCTACCGTGAGTCACTAGAAAAATAACTAGGAGTCAGGAACAAAAGAGAATAAGAACTATAAAAAAGTTCCTTCTATATATGAAATAAAGGTACCACATCTTCAATTTTTAAATATTCTGGAGGACTGGGCAGATGTGTCTAACATACAGTCCTTAAGTAAAGTTCTGCTAGACAAGAAGAGTTGATGATTTAGTAGTAAGTTGATGGTTTTCCATCTGCAAGTCTTATTATTACCCAAACCAGTGACAGCAGCCAGCCTCTGCTGCTTATTGGCACCCAGAAATACTTCTCCAGCATTACATGATTAACCAGAAATAGACTAAATCTCATCCCCATACCTAGACTACTTCTGTAATTTAAGAAAACAAATCAAAACCAAAACAATGTGATTCAATTAAAATGAGATAGTAGACAACCAGAACCACATTTTTGTTTGCATTTACTTTTGCAACATTTTACAGTCTGCCTTTTGGCAGGCAAGTTCTGTCGTCATATACACAGAAATACTTGTAAGAAATAAGTATGTCCAAGCACTTTCTGCAGGTCATTATAATGTGTACAAGTTTTGAGAATGCAAGCTGCAGCTCACATATACATAGAGGAATCCCAGAGACCCGCCCAATTCATAGCCCTGGGGAACCTGGCAGTTCACAGGGGCAATATCAGAAGATGAGATATTTACAGCGACAAACTGGCACCACTGAGGCAAATACTAATGAAGCAATGTCAGAATGGAGCCCACAGGGCTCAGGAGCTTCTACAGGTATTTTAAGAGAAACTTATGATCTCTGGTATCAAAAGCCACAGGAAGATCAGTAAGAATTAAAATTGACAATGTGCCAGAATCCACCTACTATGAAACAGAAGGTCACTACAAATCCTCATTAAAGCTGTCTCTCTGCTTTGGCCTGATTGAAATTTTTCAAACAGTTTATTATTACCATGAAGGTAAGGGCTGCAGTTGCCCTGCCACAACCTTTTTCCAGGACCTTTGCTAGAAAGGTAGATTTGAAACAAGGTAGAAAACTGAGAAATTGCCTGAGGACAGCAAAAGGCTGCTTAATCAACTGCTCCAATCTCCAGCAAAGAAGAAATTCTTCAAGATGCCAAAGAGGTGTTAATGATAGATATTATAAAAGGGACCTGCTACAGTATATCTTCCAAGGACTGCTACAAAAGCCTTGCTGGCAAAAGATCAAGAAAACAGCTTGCAAGTACGAGACCATATCTATAATAAAAGTACAATGTGACAGGTTTAAAATCCATAAGCTATGCTGAAGTACATAGTTCAGAATCCCAATGACCCAGCTGGAACCGAAGTTATTGAAAGCCTTGGCATTTAACCACCACAGAAAAAGAAAAGACCCCAAAGCCTTCTCTCATCTTCTCACATGTCTCCACTAGACTTTATGCCAGGAAGCACAGCAGCCCAGATTGCTTCTATGTAACCGGCTTGGAAAACCACCATGCTTGGAAAACTTGAGCAGAGGTTAATCATGAAGAATGATCAATCACAGCATTGAGCAACACAAAATAAAACCACCAAGCCCACCACAGGTCCTTGAAACAATGGGATAAGCTGAGCAGCTGAGCATGTAGATGGCAATGATGGTCTCACATGAGCTTCCCTGGCCTCTGAAGCAGTGCCTTAGCAGCCAGCATGGCCATGCACTCACAGAAGTACGGCGAGGTCCTGCCAGCTCAGTTCCTCTGACTTTTCACTTATGGTGCTTTGGTTGCTTTTGCTCACCACCTTCATTGCAGTTCTCCCTGTCCCACGCACATTTACTCAAAAAAGGAGTCATCTTTCTAGGTCAGAAACCAGAAAGAAAACCTGGAAATATCAGTTGGTTGCTCCTTCAGGACAAGCAGATTATCACTGTACCCCTGAACCTCAGCCAAACAAAAAAATTTCCCAACAGTCCCAACCTCTCCCTCCAGACCCAAAGGATGATAAAGGAGCAGCCTTTCAATACTACCCTAACTCTGAGAATGATCAGCATTTGTTCATGTCTTTGGCAATCTCACTTCTTTTGTGCTCAACAAGCACTTCAATTGAGCAAAGTTTAACTAACTTTGATCCTGCTAAACAATTTCTTTCAGCAATGGCACCATTATCAAATGTGGAATAATCCAAAGGGACTGTATGTAAACACAACCCTGCAGGGAAGGTCTTGGGAAAGGAGCACATGGTCACACTCAAGTTCTGAGATATGAGCTGGTGAGTGTGCTCTGAACTCTTGAAAGCAGAAATACTGGTGGCTGGAAGAGGTAGTGTGACAATGAATGTCATTGAAGGAACAAGCAGATGTCCAAAGAGCTGGAGTGAAGGGAAGGAGATGCATTAGTATTGCATACATAGACAAAGTTCAGCAATCAGGAAATTCACTAAGAAAATGAGGTTGAGGTTTCTTGTGAGATTATTAGTGAATAGACAACAAGAGAACCAACAACAGAACAGGTCATAAGTGATCCATGACAGGGAAATGCTGAAAAGCAAATAAATCAGTTCTTGGCCATCTCCAGTATTAAAAGAAATAGATAAATTCTGGATTAAATCTGTGACCTAACACACCATCCTCTTTACAACAGCAACTGGTGCCAAAACTTTTGACAGCATCTAAAAAAACCCATAGCAAAAAACTGTGATTTCTGGAAACACTTGCTTTCTGTCTTCTGCTGATGCCCTTCCTGCAACTCTATATGCTCTTCCACCACCTCTGTCCTCACCCCAGCTAATGGCATTACTTACACCAAATATCCACTTCTTTCTCTCTCTCCTGAAACCTTCACCAGGCTCTGATTTACCTTCATAGCAATGAGAAGCAACAGCTGTTTGACTGTTACATTAAAAAGTATCTTTCTCTGGAAAATTTAAAACATCCTGCATCTACCTCACTTGGATCAATACCATAACCATCTCAGCTAAAGGAAGAGAGGACAAAAAGTATCAGGTTTTGTCACTGTAAAGAAGTAGTGAGGTCAGACCTGCATATTTTATATCCATTTGTCTTTGTTTTATACAGATGTAAGGGAATAAGGAGTTAATTATTTTGTCCAAAACAAAACAAAGGTCAGTATGATTCCTTACAATATCTCCCATTTGTCCTCCAGTAGCTGTTTATTTGTTTCATATTTACTATAAACAATGATCAGGGTTCTCCTCTTGATCTCCATCTCTATGTTGTTGCTGTAAGACTTGGATGTCTCAAAACTGTTTTCACATTTGTGCTCCTGCAGGTGGTAATCCAATACTGCACCATAATAAATGCATTAATAAAAACTTTAAACACTTTTTTGTAACCTGGCTTCCCTCAGACTTGAGCCAAGCAAAATACAGGAGTGCATTGCATGCGTGCTGAACACAGCGACGAGAGGTGCGACTGGCACACAAATCACACACTAGGCACGCTGTGAGCTCATTTCTTTTCTGAAATGGAGATGTAGTTCTCTGGTCTGGCACACAGAAATGTGAAACTTTGCAACAGAGTTATAAAATCCATCACAGTTCTCACACAGAGCCAGGTCTGTATTTCAGTTCTGCTGGTCTGGACATGAGGAATATATGGATATTACAATCTAGCTAAGGCAAAAAATCAGATAGGTATCTTCAAATTCTCACCATGAGAAGAATATAGAGTGTGTAAAATGCAGTTTCTCTGTCCATGTTTTCAGTTCAATTTCTCTATGCATGACTACAGGTTATCATGATGAATCCTATTTTCTTTTGAATTCATTCATTCATTCATTCACATGGGAATGGAGGAGTTTTTGGCAAAAGGATAGCCTGAAGTCTTTGTATGATGATGCTCAGAGTTCCTTAAAGTTTTGTCTGCAGAAGCTAAGCACTTACATAATGAAACACAGGAGGACACAGAATTACTTAATTCCACAGCTTTGTCCCAAGGAATAAATCTGCTGGAAACCCGCAGTTTTGCAATACATGATCCTCTTAAAGCATGATCTATTGTTTAGTTGCCTACATACAAATCAACTGATAGTGCCCGATATTGTTTCACTCAAGAATTATGTCTGAAGCTTTTCTAGGAATATGGTTCACATAATTACCCTTTTGCATGCATGCAAGAATTCCCACAAAAAACAGTAAATCAGCAGTACCTGTGGGTACAAAATGTATTTAACATCTCCACATTTTCAAGCTGTGAGAAAAGCTCAGTTTCCACCTGTTTTCACAGCAGCAGGAGGCTGGCCCTGGTCATCTGAAACATCCCATGGGGCTCCAGATGCAAACCATGATGTGGTCACTCAGTAGCCAGACACTCCACCCGGCCCAGTTCAGCTTCCCACATGGCACACAGATAACCGGGCATGGTGTCACCTTCTGTCCTGCTTCTGAATGGAGCAGGAACACGACTGCCAACAGGAGCAGCAGAAACGGTGGAGATCAACCCTCCAGAGCCTGGCTGTGCCTTTGGCATGAGGATCAAACGGGCTGGCAGCTTGGGAACACAATTTTCTCCCAGACAGCTTGCAATAAGCACCATGGTCCCACTCTGAGCCATGAGCTTCTTGCATAGATCAAACAAGAAAAAGGAACAAATACAGAAGAGCAGGAACTAAGATTCACCACGAACCTCCTCACTTCTGACCCAAACAGAAAGCAAGCTACCACCTCATCCTTGCCAACAGCATGTATTTACAAGCTGGTCCACAGAGGAAAACATTTCACCTTCTCCTTCAAGAAAACCCCTCTTTGGGAGATAAGGAACAGAAAAGATATTAACATATCATTAATTATGCAAACAGAAGGCATTTGGATGTCTGGATTAGGAGACAATGCAAGAAACCATTTGGATAGAATCACAAAATCCCTCAATTTGGAAAAGACCTTTAAGATCATCAAGTGCAACCACCAACCCAGCACCACCACCATGTTCACCATTAAACCATGCCCTCAGGTAACATCTACCTGATTTTTAAACACCTCCAGGGATGGTGACTCCTCTACTTCCCTGGGAAGTCTGTTCCAATGTTCTACCTTGCTTTCTGTGAAGAAATTTTTCCTACTATCCAATCTAAATCTCCCTGGGTACAACTAGAGGCCATCTCCTCTCATCCTGTCACTTATTACCCATGAGAAGAGACCAATACCCACGTCACTACAAACTCCTTTCAGTCACTTGTAGAGAATGATGAGGTCTCCCCACAGCCTCCTTTTCTCCAGGCTAAACAGCCCCTGTTGCCATGAAACAAAACAGGGAACAATAAGGAAAAATCCATTCTGGTAGAAGCTGGGTCATTCTTGGGTGAATATATGGATGTTCTGATAAGTAAGATAAAGAAGGTTTAGTGCCATTGTTCATAGGCAAAATATATTTTAATTTGTCCATAAACCACAAGCCACACTACAGCAAAGACACTGCTTGCCTTGAAGCTGACCAAATACATTTCTCCTGAAGTAGCAAAGTACATCAATAACATTCCTCCAAGTCTTTTATTTCTCACTTGGTAGCAATTACTTTACTTACTCCACATCACCATTTCATCTTCGTAAAGATGCATGGAGACCCCAAATAAGCTCCTACTTTAGCACAGCATTTAAACACATATTGAATTTAAGTACCAGTAAGTTCAGCAGGGATGTTCACATGCTCAAATCACCCTTGGGATTTCTGAATCCAGACAAGCAGCATTATCACTGGGAACAGGAGCACCAACCTCACCTGTCCATCACAGCCCAGAGGAACGATTCTGTCTGGCCCCATCACCAGGAGCATGTGGCAAATACCAAAATAACCTCAGTGGGGAAGAAAAAGACTCCTCCTCCAACAGAAACTACTGCAGCACTGATGCTACACAGCAAACAGCAGGAACATTTGGCTATAACATTAAATGATGCTGTTAGAAGTGCCTAGGGCAGTGGGAAAGAAATGCTTAAGTGTAAATGCTTTAAGTGAATAAAGGAGCAAAGGAACTGCCATAACAGACAAAAATAATTCCATACTTTCGCTGCAAAAACAGTATCAGGTACCACAAATGAATATGTAAAACATCCTGGCCTGGGCAATTAAATGGCAGCCTAACTACAATGAAAATCTCACTCTTATCTCAGTGTTCAAAGGCTGGCTTCTATTTAAATCAAAAGAGGCTCTCTCTCTTCTATTTTTAAAACTCTGAGACCTACCTAGCTGGGTTTTTCTGTGCTACACAAATGAAAAGGGAGGCCTATATTAGTTTAAAAAAAAAAAAAAAGCTCAGAGACAAAACTAATACATAGATTATAATAAAAGAGCTGATAAAGAATATTCTGCCTCAAAGTTCATGCCAAGCAGGAGCAAGAACCACACAATGTTGACAACAGGTACTTTAAACCTCAGGTCAAGGATAGTTGCTATATGCCCTGTCAATACACTGTTAACCATGATTGATTTGGTCCAGTGACAGATAATCTATTATGCACTCGTACTTCAAGTCCACTAAATCAAAGATAGTTTGTCTAGCAGAACAAAATGACACAATGTAGGAGAAAGCACAGGGACAAAGTAGTAGTTTTCTTTTCACCCAACATTCTTCTATGACAGGAGGAAACCAACATATAGTAAAAGGTCTAGCAAAACACAAAAGCTTATATTTCTGGAGGACATAGAAGAGGAAAAGAAGAACGCTGTAATTAAAAAAATATATATACAGATGAAAGAAAAGCCATAGAAGTCCTAGCAAATTGTCAGAGAGTTGCAAATAGCCTAAATAAAATGAGCAAAGTAGGGAAAGTGGGGATGTTTATCTAAACCTTTGCAGTAGGGGAACAAAACCAGGCTCAATATTTCTCATTGCCTTCAGTACAAGGGGGTGTCTTGGGGTGACTTTATGATGCTGTATCCCCTACCGCCTGCTCTATGCCAGACACGAATCTGTGCCTTTCTGTGTCTTTAAGGCAGACCCAAGAGACAAGGGAGGGAAGGCGGTGGAATTCCTTCGCCTCTCAGCTCTCGGCTTCTGCAGCAGGAAGAGAGTTGCATTCTCTTGCTTTTTAGCTAGCTTCTCATTCATCCGCTGAGGAAAGGTTTTCCTGGGACTTTGGCTTCTCCTTCTCTTCTGGACTGTTCAGCAACACCAGAACGTCACTGGGAAGTCCTACACGGTGGCCCGGAGGGGCACAAGCCGCAGCCCAGCTCCTGAGAGAGAGCAGAGCCCCGCCTACAAAGGACTTTGAATTTTACCAGGTTCTCTCCATAGCGAAAGGTTTTATTATTTAGCATTATTTTTCTTCCGTGCCTGCGTGCACTCTGCTTGTTTTAAATAAATAACTTCTTTTCCACTTTCCTCCGAGGAATTTCTTTGCGAACCTGTGGGGGAGGGGCGGCTGAAACCTGCCTTCTTTGGAGGAGACGTTCCGTCCAAAGCATGTCTCTTAATTTGTCTCAAACTGGAACAGGGGGAAAAACAAATTTGATTCTCTCCAAGTATCAAATAGCATAGTTTACATGCTTTTATTGCCTGGTATAAACTTGCAGTTTCCATCTTATTCTCCCACATGGTCTTTCCCTTTTTAACATGGATATCTGCCTAGAGACAAGATCTCTGGGAGCAACATCTTCCAACATGAGTATCCACACTGATATCCTGAAGCTAAAGACTGCCGAGTGTTCAATACCTGCACAATCCAGCAGTCTGCATGACCATGGAGTGCATTCATCCTCTTTCATTGTTCACTCAATATCCTGATGTTCACAGCATCAGTAGCCTGTATTAGAAAGAGGCTGTCAAAAAAATGAACTCCATTACTCTGCCACCCAGACATCCTTTGTTGGTCACAGGGACTGAAAAGAAATGGACCAATCCCATATAAAGAATTAGCAGAGGATGTAAGTAGACTAGGAAGTAGAAGACAGGTGCTCTATGTACACACAGAGCTTGAAGCTGAACATGAAATGCTCTGCTGAGTGGCATCCATACTCTACACTCATCCATTTTTATACTGATTATAAAATAGCAGCTGGCTACTCTGAGCTGGATTAAAGTGCCACAGGCAAAACCCCAAAGGACTGTAAAGACACCTGCAGTGTGTGATTACAGCACAGCCCCAGAGCACAAGTGCTGTACAGATTCTCCATCCCACTCTGCCAGTCCAGGACTAGCGAGATGTGCTGCTGTTGGCCACCCTGTGAGCTGAGCTGTCCTCTGCACACCAACCAATGCCTTCCACAGCTGCACAAAGGCATTTGGGGCTGTGCTGAAGCACTTGATTGCTATGCAGGGGTGTAAAGGGTTATTAAATAAAATCTCCCCCTCAGGCCTTTTCTTTTAGAGGTCTACATGGTGTGGGCCAAAACTAATTTTCTCTCCTAACCGCATCTAGTGAGAAAAGCTCAGCCACACACAGAAGCTGTGTAATATTTGACAAGGACAAAAAGACTTGGAGAACAGTGAAATATTAACCTGGAGACATTGTGCATGCCCCTCAACATTTAGTATGGGACAGAAATAAGTGGGTCACCCCTCACCACAGAGTAAATAAATAATATTTTACATTCTATTGGGCAAGTATATATATTGGGCAAGTATATATTTTCAATGCAAAGTCATTTTACCAAAGCCAAGTAGCCTGCACATATTTTTGTGTTACCTCAGCTTTATTATGTCCTCCCTTTAGATTATACAGACACAGATTTTCTTTTAATTGAAGTATACAATTGTGTATAATTTTTCTCCTCAAGTTTGGCAAAGTGTTGCCAAACCAAAGTAAAAAAAAAAAGCCCATCATAGTAGTGATGGTGACCTATTTCACTTCTGTGCAGCCAACAGAATCAAATTTGCTTCAGCTTTAAATGCACTGCCAATTTGAAAAATTTAACACAAGCTTTTTTCCTTCTAATAATAGAGACCATTAATAAGTAACACTTAGAGATTTCTTCCAGCCTTTACAGCATCTCCAGTGTGCAAACCCTGATATTTTTGTAATGGCTGAACTACAAAAGACCTCCCAAGAGGCACATGGATCAGACCTTCTGCTCATATGAACCTACCCTGATACCTCCAGGGGTTTAGGGAGACCATCTTAACCTGGCTGAGGAAGTGGCAGTTTTAAAATGTATTTATTTTCATACTCTGACTGACACAGCACACTGAATAATCTAAGTATTTATTCCATTTTAGGCATCAGTGAATTAAACTTAATAATACTCAATTTATAGACAATGAGTAAGGGAATGATGTGTTTGCTGCAGGTTGCACAAGAAGTCGGGACCAGGGCAGAAATAAAAACTTGCATTTCTGACAATGTCATGTATCTGACCAAGAAGCCATCCTATCCTCTACTTAAAAATAAATCACGTGCACGTCTGACCACAGAAGGGACACATGTTCAGGTGGCACAAATGGGCACAGCTCTTTTCTTGTCAGCACAGCTGTGCTCTGTTTCAGCAGCTCATCTGATCCAGAGTTTATGTATGTAAAAACTGACTCAATTCATGAGAAAAAGAAAGCTTAAACACATGCACGATGCATTGATATGGTCAATCTAAAATTTATCTCGTTACCAATGAAGCTCCACCCCTCCCCAAAGAAAAGCATTTAAATTCAAACCATTTAATGGTACAAGCTAATTAAAGTAGTTGTTTTTAAAGTAGCCCATCTCCCCTCAAGCAGCTAAATTAGGCTTATGAAAAGAACATCAGATGATGTACTCATTTCTTATTACCAAAAGAAGAGTGACTTCCTTGGCTGGATGATTTTTAAAGAAATCACATGGTGGTGATGTAATTTCCCCCCGGTTAATAACTTTGGTGTGCCTGAGAGGCAAAGAGAGAGAAGAAAGGTTTCATTACACCAAATAAAGAGCAATTTGAGAATATCTACTATCAACTTTAGTAAGACAAAACAACTTAGCCATATATATTCACATATGTTCACTTCACTAGAAACTATGTAGAAGCCCAGATCATGCTTGACACAATGGAGAGCACTCACAGGACACACATTGCATATTGTTTCCTATAACAGGCACAAAAAAGAGAAAACACATAAAGAAAATGGAGTGCTTGAATATCTCGTAAATAGACAATGTCTGCCTGAGCAACCTGCCTTGCAATCAGTCCTTAAGCCCCAAAGGCACAAACTTGTGTTGTATTTGCTGACTGTGACAGAGCCATACCCTACCCTAAATGCATCATTTTAAGAACAAGGTTCACATCAAAAGTAGGTGGGTTTTTTTCCTCTGAGAAAAAGAAAGCATCACATTAAAAGGCACAGTCACTTGGAAGGAGGTCTCTTCCTCTGATAAGTAGAATTTCAGTAATATATTATAAATATTCCAACCCACAACCAATGCCTCAGCCATCTGTGCCCTGCAGCCTTGCTATCTCAAACACATCACCTGAGAAATAAATACAATTGCTGTCTATTTCACTGTATACAAAGGGCTTAATGAATTCACATTTGAAATAAACTGGAGTCATTGAAGCTTTAGTGCAGACATATATTAAGATACAAGTATATTGTTCTCTGTCCAAGAAGACTTCAACACAGGAGACATTAAACCATAAAACCTTTACTACCCGGCCAGCAGAGCTGCTGCGTGCCTGCCCGTGGTCATGACGCTCCCTGCACTTTCACAGCCCAGGGAAGTGCTCCTTCAGCTCCCAAGGGAATGAAATAGCTCACCAGGCCAGCTTCCTGCCAAAGAATATATATAATTGTAAACGTGTGCCCACCTAGGAGAAGAGCTGTATTTATGCACTTGGGAACAACTACAGTAAGTCTGTCAAGACTTACAAAACACAACTAACTAGTCGGGAAGAGGCCACTGAAATATATGAACTGGAGACTGGCACACTTTAAGGACAAGGTCTAAGCAACTACGAGGGGTGTTCGTGAGCACCTGAACGCAAAGTCTTTCCTCAAACAAACGCAGTGAATCCTGATCTCCTGGTTCATTACCACGACCCACCCAAGACTTGCAGGAGTTTGGAAAAAGCGAGTGGCCCTGGGCATAAACTGGATACAAACTCCCCCAGAAAAGCCTCCAGTGCTTATTTCCCGCTGTTGGATAGCGATACCCCTCAGCCTGTGCACGGCGATGCCCTTCGAACCCGTGCGGGACCCCTCAAGCCCAACTCGGCCACCCTGTCCAGGTCCCTCAGCCCGGCTC
>JACBWW010000004.1:48548845-48565949 GCA_020086605.1 Lanius collurio
CCCTAAAAAATTTAACCAAAGTCTCAAATAATGAGATCAAAACAATTTAAATTAAAATACGTCTCTATACTATTGAGTTATGTCTCCTTCAATCATACTAAATAATACAAGCTGAAGAACTATAGCTTCCAGCCAAGCCTTTTATGCATTTGGAAAAGCTTTATCAAACCTAAGTTTAAAAATGCATTAAACTACATGAAAGTTTTATTCCTGATGTGTATAACCGATGACAGCATTTCATGGATAACCTTGCCCTGTTTCAGTTGTGGGTTGGATATGTGTATGTCATCCCCAGTGGTGAAATTTTCCCTCTCAGTATGTCCTGGATCTTCAGTCTTTAGTGTAAGGATATATCACATCACATGCTGAAAATTGTTTTCTCCTGATAACAGATGAGTTTGAGAAAACTCCTAATCAAAGAAGGAAATACAAGAGTATCCAATTGTGCTGAAATTATTTGATAAATAAAGACTGCTGAACTGCATCTGGGAAATAGGCTGTTAGGTGAAACCAGATACAGGCAGGGGTATCCAGACATTCCCAGCTGTAGGGAACTTGTCTTGGTGTTCCAAATTCTTGTGTTTAGTCTTTCCTCTGGATGTATTCTCCTCCAGTATGTATTTTCACTCATTAAGGAAAAGAGTTTGATAATTCTCTTCCTAATGCCTTATTTTGTCTTTTCTAAAATTGTTTTTTTCTTTTTTTTTCAGTTTCTTTTTTATTTTTTTTTAATCTGAATAATCTCTACCTAGAATTTTTTGCTGTTTCTGTGTTTTTTTCAGGAAACCTGAAATGGGTGAGCCTGGCCTAGCCATGACTCTGAATTTTAAATTTCTGGTTGAAAAAGGGGAACAAGTTATTTCAGCTATGGATTCTGGAGATAAGCATCTGTGTATTGCCCTCTGGGTAACTAGTTTTGTTCAGCCTTACTTAACAGAACTCAGAGATGAACTAAAGAGAAGGGAATTTTCAGAATAATGTAGTTAATGGATCCTAGCATATGTACAATACAGAAATCTCATTTCAGAAAAAAAACAGCCCCAAAAAATAAACAGATTAGTTTTCAATTACAGGGTTTAAAGTCATAGTGAGGCTGACTTAACTGGAACATTCCTAATTTACCTCTGGTGATGATCTTGCCTAGTATCTCTAATTCAAAAATAATTTTGTATAAAATGCAGATGATGTTGTGACATTTCCTAACTTTCTAAAGAAGTCTGTGTTTAATGAGTGAAGCTTTTCAGTCTCAGGTAAATTACATCATTTGTGCTAATGGGCTTCCACTTTTCAAATCTAGGACTACAATAAGTCTTCTCTTTTAGACAAGTGTTTTAGAATATATGATCTAAATCTTTGTATTAAACTTCATAACAGAGGAGACAGATTTGCAAGAAGACTCTCCAAAAGTTCTTTGTGAGGAGATATTTTTACCACTTTGATACCTACTTCAAAAATCTAATTTGTGCGTGAAAACTATGCCTATAAATTCCAACTTGTAACATCAACTAATTATAGGATTTTTAAAAAATAAAATAACTTTTTAGATGATTGCCAAAGGTAATCTCACCTGTCCAAGGAAAGAAGTAACATTTTTAAAGTTTTCAGAGAAATTGGAAGAAAAACACATTTTAGTAGAATAGATGCATTAAGTTTAATAATGATTTTAAAGCTTATAGATGCCGGTCCCTCGAGATCTCATGTGAGTTATGAAATCCAATTTTATTCTCATAACTCTGTAATAAAGTTTTATAAATGTTATAAAAAAAGGCTTTTACTAAGAGTGAACAGAAATCTGAACTACTGGCCAAGTAATAAAATTGCATTCCTTTGTCACTAAGTGTCAGAGAAGTTTTCCCTGAAAAATTGATTGGTAAATCTTCCTTTTCCACAGAACTGTATTCATTTTTTCCTTCATAGGATAGTAGCTTTTTTAATGGGTTTTCCATTAACATCTAAGTCAACAGCTAGGAAGAGGTAAACATAAAACGAAGTGAGGGAAATGGTCAAGAAAAAACCTTTGCAATCATTGATTCTATTGGATTGTGCTCAGTTCTTCCTCATTGCAATAATCAGGGTAACTCTGGGCTCCCTCCAGCAGCACAAAGGGGGTTGTGAAAGCAGACTGACCATCCTTATGGCAGGTTAATCCCAAGTGCAAGATCTGATATCACCTGCCATACACACCTGGAAAGGATCCTGTGCTTCTAAGAAAATAGACTCATGTGCACTGTTCTGGCAGGAGCACTCAGAATGATGCCTGACTGCCTCCCCAAACACCTCTGTCCTGAAAAGATTACAATAGACTGCTGGAAGATGGAGCATTTGCCCTGCTTTCAACTGCTGCTTATTTTGGGTAGAAAAATCTGATTTTTAAACTGATTTTAATAACATACACACTGGAGAGAATAATTGTTTTGAATAACATACACACTTTAGGAACAATTTTTGCTGCATTTGTTAGCTTTTGTTGCTGAGCATCTCAAAAATCCTTTTTTCACCCTGAGTATTGCTTTGGCAACTGCAGATCAATAATTGCTTTTTCACCATCACTGCAAAATAATGACATGTCTGTGTATTTGATCAGCTGCAAATTAGGCTCCAGCTGAAAGGCACCCCTTGGATGAGTGAGCCAGGTTGGAGCAGGGAGGTGATTTTGCAGTCAGACACAGCAGTGCAGACACAATCCAGAGCACACCTTGTTGGCCTGGATGAATATAAAGAATATATAAAGCTGAGGAGATTGCTGGAACTCTGGGAGTACGAGTTGTGTTCCCCTGTTTTGCTGGGCAGGGGTAGGCTGCTTTCTTCACACTTAACTGCCCAACAGACAGGCGTGGCCATGTCATGTTGTCACAGTGTCATAATGTCACATTGTCATATTGTCCCAGTCACACCATGGGAATATTAAAAACAGCCTGGAGCTGTTAAAAGATATCCCTATTCTACCTCTTTAATTAAAGATATTATTGCATTAATGCTTATAATTGCTTTCATATGATAAGATTTAAAGAATCCCTAGATTCCATTTTCACTCCTCCACCAAAATTATCTTATATTTCTATTTATACATGACTGATATGTGCATTATAGTGAAATTCTTGCATACTTCTAAAGTCTGTCATGATTTTCTTGGAGACAACTTGTTTTAAAAACATGTTTTAATTAGTGAATATCTTGGAAAAATATATGTTGTCTCATTCCTTCTTTTATTGCATAGGAAGTTGGAAAAACTCCAGTGATCACTGGTATTACTGTCTTATAAATTAATATAATATATTTCTCAAAATTTCACACAGCACTGAATGGTTTTGGCAGTACAAAATCGATAATGTAAATTTAGTCTTTAAACTAATTTTCCATAAATATGGAAACTATGAAGAACCTCAATTTTCAACCAGAAAATCTTCTCATGCCTTATTCCTTAGAAATTATTTATTCTGAAAGGAACAACAGGATGGCAAAAACAAAAAAAAATAAAAATAGAGGAGGAGAGAAATAGGAAATGAAAAAAAAATAAAACATAATTACATTTTGTAGCACTTTGGTGAATAAAATACACATTTCAGCTAAATCAATTAGATCCAACTCCATGTAATTATCCTGAATGCAAACCCAACTTGAATTTAACTTGCTACAGGAACTATGCAGTTTGCCCATTTAAAAAGACAGATTTTATCACCAGCTAAAGGCACTTCAATTAAAATTGGAGGCTTAACCCCCCAGAAGCCTGCTGGCACTGCCTTGATGAGCTGTGATTCTAACTGGAAACTCTCTGCAGTCAGTGCACAGCAAAGAAGCGTGGCTGTTCTTCCAGGGATGCCCACGTTCTCTGCAGGTGTGTCCTACAGAGCAGGTCTGGAAGGGGGTTCATGACGTGCTCCAGGGAAGTGGGGAGTGAGGAACAGGTTTGGATCCACCTGAACCACAAAGCTGGTTCGTTCCTCTTTCATGAGAAGTCTTGATTTTTTTGTTATTCTCTATCCTCTAAAATATTTTCCTTCACATATTTTAATCTCATTATTTTGTGGGTGGAGTTAAAATCTCTTCTGTCCATCCCAGCAAAGGCCAGAGGGATTGGTTATATTCTAGAACTCTTCTCTGAAGCTGACCAGCTTGAAGCACCTTCAAATGAAAGCTGTAGTATTGGAAACTTAAGCAATTATAGTTGAATCTATTAATATATTTTAGAGCTTATGATAACTGATTTGATGCATTTGTAGCTGAGAAAGTCTGTAAGAAATATCCACACCGTTACTAGTGTTTAATTAATGTTAAATAAGCTCTTTATTAATTTATGGTTTCTTCACTTAAGTTCTGCAGTTACATAGACCAAGAGTATTCTATTGCTTTTGGAGCTCTATTTCCTTAGCATATTCCAGCTACTGAATTCAATGTAAACAGTTCTCATGACCTTGTACTGGCCCAAATGTATTGGGTTTTTTTGTTTTGTTTTGTTTGGTTAGTGGTTTTTTGGTTTGAATTTGTTTTTTCATTAAAGCAAAAAATCCAGCATAGATAGTAACTAACACCAGAGAGTTCCAATTTTAGGTAAAACAACATTACAAAACACTACTGTCGATTCAATAACTGTGATACTTTAATAATTAGAATGGACAGAGGTGACAGTTTTATTTCCCTCTATATTATCTTTTGAGATTTTGAGGAGATTTTTATGATACCGCTTGTGATTGTGATAACCTAAATAAGTTTACTACTGTTAAGCAAATGGAAGGTCCAATATTCAGTACAGCTGCTTACTTTTTTTTTCACAGATTCTCAATCAAAAATCCCTTCCAAAAATATTCTAAGAATTTCATTTTTTCACTGTTTGAATATTTAATACGCAAATCAGTTGCCACAATTGGTATAAAAATGTCCCATTTTTTGTTTGTGGCGTTGACAGTGATTTACTTTCATCTTTTTCATATATTCTTTCACGATTTCCAAGGTTCCAGTAGTAGGCTCAGCCTCTGCTGACACAGCATTTCTGCAAGCAGAATTTCCCTGTTCACTGCTGGGACTTTCAGCTGAGAAAGGATTGACTCAGCTCAGAATGAAACAAGGGATCTACCAGGGCCACCAGGAACTGCACCACTGAAAGGTGGCAAAGATGGGAGAAATAATTGAGTTTAAGAGAAAGAAGGGAATGTCAGGGGATGAAAGAGGAGAAATATGGAAATGCACAGAAAAACCCTTTCAAATTAAAGGGCTCTTTCGACTCCTAGTTGCAGATGAGACATAATTTCTTTGAACTCGTTTCACTGAATCACCTTGAACATTTTCAGTAGGTTTTGGGACATTTGCCAGAAGTCAAAAGGTTAAGTCTTCCACTATATTTTTTAAGCAGTTTTGCTGGTTTTAAGTCTACATTTGTATCTCAAAAGGTTTTTTTTTTACATCAAAGGAAGAAGGACAAGTAAAAATTCTTACTGGTAACTTTTTAGTGTTACACCATTTTTCTTATGGGTATGATCATGGCAATTTTTCAATCTCACCTTTGAAGAAGAAACTACTGATGTATTTTAGGTCCTTTAAAGTAACCTAATGTGGTATCTTTACTTTTTTGGGGGATCTAACAATAATGAATCAGAGCAAGATTAATCCTTAAAGGGAATTCAAGTTTTCTTTTTTTCCTTTTTTGACTTCTGAAAATAGAATATTCCTTGGAATCAATGTTTCCTTTACAAAAGAATATGTAGCTAGGGTTTGGAATTTTGATTAAACATGACTCTTGGACTAATCCTTCCCTAATACTGGTACTACTGTTTGTTGATTTTCTCCAGCAATATCCCTTGGAAAAATAACAATACAAATAACAAGGATACTTAAAAACAGTTTACATCTTCATTCCCACAGTTGGTGCATATATGTTTTAGCTATTTCTTTCCTTTCCAGCACGTCACCTGCAGGTATTCACACCTCACCCTTCTTAGACTGTTGTGTCAGCATCAGCTGCATGGAGTGACTACACCTGACATCAGGTGAAACTCAGTACCTTGGATTGATTCCTACAGTGTACTCTCTCCCCTAAAAGCACTGTGTGTGGTGAGTCTTTCACACTGGTTTGTATCCCTCATATTCAGGTAGAAAATGTAGTAGCTACTGCGAGGCTCCTTTCACAAGACAATGCAATAACGAGTGGGATTCTGATCCTCAAAATGTAGATTTCCATGAGTCTGGAACTGCCAGGCTGATGTTCCAGTGGGGACTGAGTGGTTAATATAAAGCTCCAGCTCTGACAGGCAGGATCTCGTTGTGATAAGGTGGCTTTCTAACTGAATTATCAAGCCTCATGTAGGCAGTGACCTGTCTTGGGACAACTGCTAATAACAACAACAACTGTGAACTGCTTAACCATCATGGTGCTGAAAAATCACATAAGCAGTTAAGATTAGTTTTTTATTCTCCAAGATTTGAAGTTTTCCTTAATTTTAATCAGAAAAGAGTCCCAGTGAAGACAGCTGGCATTTCAAGTTGACTAAAGATACAACTGTTCTTAACGGTTGCATCATACTTTGACCCTGAGCATGACAAATTGTTTTAGCTAGAAAACAGAAATTGTAAAAGATTCTGTGTTTGGGTGGTATTCACACTGCTTGCCAGTTTTCCTTCCATTGTAACAACTTTTTGATCCTGTGGTAGTGTACAGGAACCTTCTCATCAACATAAATCAAACCAGTTAAAGACTTACACATCCCTCAATGCAAAATATTTTCTGAGGAAGTCCTGTAGAATCATGGGCAGTTCTGGGATATATTCTATGGAGGGCACCATTCCTCCAAAGATCTGTTCTCTAAACTATATACAAACCTCTTTTTTTTCTACAGCTACTTAAGAATACTGATTTCAGTACTTTCCTTTTTTCCTGTGTGTAAAAAGATCCATTATAGTTGCCATTTTTTCTGCCATGCATTTTCTTCCTTGCTGGTAATAGGCTTAGGCTTCAGTTTAGCCAAGTCTGTGAGCTTGGCTTTGCTGTGGTGAACTATACCTATGTAACTTTCCTAGATAAGGCACCCAGCATGAGGAAATACATTTTACTCAAGTTTGAACTTGCTTCATGTTTACAGAGAAAGTCTTCTTCAACAATTTTCTGAGAACCAAACCCTTGAGAATATAGGATCTTTCATGTTGCTATCACTTACATGCTGTGGACGGTGTCATAGCTGTTAAATATGTGATAATCACACCATTTCTGCTTCTGGCCAAACTTCTCAGAAATACAGCTTCCAACCTGACACTAAGATGGGTAAAATATCCAAAGACTTTATGCACAGGCTCAGAAAGACATTTATTGCTAACTAATGACATATTGAGCAACCTTTACTTCAAGCAGAGATGGGCACTGCTACTAAGGCTTTGAAGTAAACCAGGAGTTTTGGCATTAATAGAAAATTACAATAATCATAACTGCATAATGATATTAGCATTTTTAAAAATTCTTAAATTAGACATTATTTAAGAAGTCAGAAGTTTGGAAAACATTGTTTTCTCAACTTCTCTCAGCATACATCTAAATGTTAGCATTTTATTATTAGAAAACCATCCCAAAACATTCATGATCTGTTAAGGAAACTGAACAGCCTCTGCCTGTATGTAAGAAATCAAATATTCTTCATAAAACAATCCAGAGAAAGAAGGCCATGGAATAAGGTTATCCATTATGGGTAATGTGTATTTGTATGTTTTAATGTGAAGTTATTCTGTCAGTAGAACTATCAGCATATAAATCCTATAGAGAGAAGAGAAAGAACAAACTACTGAGCTGGATTTGCATATTTTGCAATCTTGCAATGTATATCTCTGCTTCTTCTATAATTGATTTGAAGCTGCTACAGCAGCATTAAAGTGTCAGAGACTTCAATTTATATACCACTCTACCTAAATCTGTAGTCCAGTCATAGAAAGGCAGCTATTCACAGTCACAGCATGAGTTATTCTTTATTTTGCTTGAAAACACCTTGCAAATAAATGCTTTATGGTTCTCAAATCCTCATGTTAATTATGGATAGGAAAACTCTTTAGACAAGAAAAGCATGAGATGTGCAGACAAACACAGTTCTCTTGAGGATGCTGAGTGTGCACTATAGTCACTGACCTGTCACTGCTGATTTACCTTTGGATCACCTTAATGTTCCTGTAGCAGCAGGAAATATATCTTCCATGGGATGCTGTCAAGCTCAGAGATGTTGGTACCTTTCAAGTTTAATAACAACGTGGCTTCTCATTCATCTGAAAATACTGAGTTCTGATTTGTGGCTTTCAAATACCTGATGCAAATTTTCAAAAGGCTTTCAGGAATGACTGGGTTTGTTAAAAAATTATGGTATGAGACAATCAGATCCACAGGTCATGGTTTAACCAAACAATCTATATAAGATTTAACCACAGGGAGTATTTCCATACTCATAAAATGAATTATTTTGGGGGGAAAAATATGTAATTTAATTGACAAATTTTCACTTAAGAATGAAGAAAAACATGCTTTTAAATTTGTTTATTTGCTTATAGAAATTTCATTATTCAGACTTAATTTAAAACACTATTTCAGTTAAA
Organism: Lanius collurio; assembly: GCA_020086605.1. Classification (NCBI taxonomy): domain Eukaryota; kingdom Metazoa; phylum Chordata; class Aves; order Passeriformes; family Laniidae; genus Lanius; species Lanius collurio. Next base: position 48,557,402 of record JACBWW010000004.1, read on the forward strand.
TACTGAACTATGATAACACTTTTTGTGTGTTGTTGATAATATACTGGAGTTTAGGCAGTCACCTTTCCCTTAACCATTGGGTTACTTCAGAACTGGACACAACAAAGGTTTCTACTTCTTTATGTTTGTTCATTTCAGAGTATTAATAGGAAATTAAAGGAACTGGAGAAACTCAATGAGGAGAAGCAATGGATATTTCCTTGCAAGCTGTGATTTCTTTCTCACCATGCTAGGAGAAAAGGAAGAATTATTTCCTATAGCTGAGATGATTTTTGTAACTTTAGAAATGAGAGATTTAGAAATGATAGATGCCATTCTGGAGGAATTGCCACTGCTTTTACCATGGGGAGTGAGAGAGAATCTGGGGGGTTTCATTTCCACTCCATATACTTGTCTAGTTCACCCACACTGGACAACAACTTTATGGAAAAATTTGTCTTGAGAGAGAAAGCAGATGAGATTTGTGAGTGAATGTTCTGGCAAAATGAGACCCTTTCAGAGGGCCTGCAATTTGCTTGCAGATGAGATGGAAAAATGAGGGAAGGGAACAGTAACAAACTAGTAACAGTCAGGTTTTGATTATTAATTCTAACTCAATATGAATTCTTATTTGCAAGTTTTTAAAATAGACTAGAGCATTAAAAGCAAGTTTCTCATGCATTTTAGCTTTCTTAAAAAGTAGATATCACACTTCTTTACTTAGCTATTTGGAGAATTTCTTTGGGTTTTGTATTCTATTTGTTTTGACAGTTTTATTGCTTGCTTTCTACTGAAGAGAAAGCAAGCATATGCCACATTAAAAGGAAAATATTACAAGTGGCAACAGCTCCTGAAAGTTACAGACACAAATTAGATGACAAAGGTTTCTAGGACATGGACACAACTAATTTAATTCCAAAACAGTGTCAGAGAAATTCCTTTTAGATTCACTTGAATCTGTTGAAAAAATGAATAGATTTTATCATGCATTTATCAATTTTAAAGCATCTGTTGCTCTTATAGAACAAAAAGCACATTTTTAATAAAATCAAATAAAAATCTTTGATTATCAGGAGTACTGTGTGTTTGTTTTAGTGGGAACTTCAAATATGTTAAATTCCTGCTTCTGAATTCTTGTGGGAATCAATTCTACATAAATTTGAAGTCAGAAGTTATAGAATGAGCTGTATAAAGCTACTACTGATGGGCTGCTGTGATGGAATTTGTAATTTCTAGTTTAAAAAAGGAAAACAGTACCCACATACCTTTTCTAGATTGTATGTAAAACACCTATGTCAAAACACCTGGCTGTTACATTTCTCTGGAGGAGAAAGAGCAGTATCTCTGGCAGCTGCATCTTCCTGTTTCCGGATGCTGAAACAGCAATTAAAACTAGTACATAAATAGAAATGTATAATCAGTTACATTTATTATATGGAGTTAGTTTGTATTCTGTCCAAAAAACCATGCAGAGCTAAATAAATAAAAACATAACCAGATGAAGGAAAATACCAAGTGTACGTATTACAAACTGTCTTTAGTCTGCAGATTTGTCTCAGGGTGCCCAGATGTTATATTCCCTATTCCCTGCTCCCTGCCCAGAGATTGGTTGTTTGCCTTTCTGTGCTTTTGGACTCAGCCTGAGTGGAGAGAGAGAGAACTGAGCAAGCCTCTAAACAGTGGCTCAAGGACAGAGATAAGGAACTCTCTCAGTTTTTTTTGCCTTTCCTTGCAGTAGCAGGGGTAGGGGAGGAGTTTTGGGTTTGGATTTCTTTTTCGTACCCTTTTTGTTTTTCTAGGTCTTTGGCTTATTTTCCTCTGGAGGGTTGAATTTTTTCCTGGAATTCTGGTTTTCTTCCTCTTCTTTTCTGTATTGCTTTGTATCAGAACATCAGGACTTCTTTCATCGAGGTGGAGGGCCAGGGGGAGGGCCCACCTCATCCCTGCTGCGAGGAGGAGGAGACAGAATACCTACAGAAGGACCTGGATTTTCTTTTCCCAGGTTTCTTTTCCTCTATAGCGAGGGGGGCTTATTGTTTATCATTATTATCCTTTACCTGTGTGTTTGTTGAATAAATAGTTTTTTATCACTTTCACTTTCTTTCAAGGAAAAAGTTTAATTTTTCCCAAACCTAGTGGGGGGAAGAGGTGGTTTATAACCTACCTTTTCTGAGGGAGTATATTTCTAAATTTGGCTAAACCAGTCAAGATTGCAGTCTAAAAGTTGCAATAGAACTTAAAGGAAAAAAATTGGACTCTAAGGGTGATAATGTGTCTGTTAGTCAATTTACTATTAAACAATTTTATATTTTTGACGGCTGCCCACAAACAGAAAGGAGCTAATACATAGGGATGAATAAGTCACAGTAGAAAAGAAGATTAAAAAACTAGATTAGAATGGCTTTTGAAATTTCTAGGTTGTTGTATTCTCACATGTAAGGTTCCTGGAAAAGGAGGAAAAGGAGATACAGCTCTTGGGCCCAAATATCATTAGAAAGTAGTCCCAGTTTAGGAGGGAAGGCATTCAGTGGTGCTTGGCCCTGTCCCAACCACTCAGTGGAGCACCTCTTTCCTAAACCATCACCCACACCATTCCCAAAGACTACTCATTCCTTTGGAACAGTAACTACAGAAGGACCATAGGAGAGCCCCATAGAAAATAACTTGGATTGGTGTACAAACATTTGGGACTGCATTAAATCCCTTTCTCATATTTTGTTCTAATTTTTTTTCCAAAATCTTGGGGACCTCTGATGGCAGAGAACTCCAGTGGAATCCAAAGAAAGCTGGGATTATTGGTACTGCTCCTTCATCACCTCTTAAAAGAGGATCATAATTTCATCCCTTGCAGAAGTGGAAGGGATAATCAGGTTTTAGAATTCAAGCATTATTGGGATATTAGGTAGATTTAAGTTAGCATAAGGGGGATTGTAATACCATAAGCTATAGAGGTTGAAAAACCGAGGCGATATAAAACTGTAAGCCTCCAGTTGCAGTATGAAGCAGTAAACCCCAAAAATGCTGACATCTGTAATGCATCAGGAATGTAAATGAATTCATTGTAACATAAATGATAATTGAGAACTCTCACTGATAATTTAGGACGTCTGAGAATTTTTAAATTGTGCCTGAAGCACAATGTGGAGCTCTATGAAGTTTTTAGCTGCAGTAAAGGTTGGTCCATTTTCTTTACTGTTTCTGTGTGTTGCTACTGCATTGCCTGTGTTTCCTGGAATTCTTTCAGTTGTGTATACAACCAGAGTTTACCTTGTAAGGTTCCTCCTAAAAATTACCTTTCTGTCTGTGGGCATGCCTTTTAATGTTGATGACTATATTAAAAGGTTTTCTCAATCACAATGATTCAAAAGAACAAACTGTAATATTAAATTCAGGTTTAAGGCAATCTAGTTAATCAGCTCCCATTTTACTCACAGTATCCACAATATTGTAAAGGACAAGTGAAAAGGCATTCACAATATACCCACTGCAACTGAAATGTTTGGTTACCAGTGGAATATCTTTTGGTCATCTCATTAAATCAATAATGTTTAGGATCTGAACTCCAAGCAGTTTATTTTCTCCTAAAGTAAAACCTCATGGTAGAACTCAGATTAAAAATGGCCTAAAGAAAGGACTTAATCTGATTAGGAGATGACAGCTCCATCCCATATCAATTTACAGAAGTCAGAAGTGGTTACTTATATCAGTTTTCCTTGGTTATTACGTTCAATCTTGAATAAATGAGGGGGAAAGTCTGTCTGTGCTCCTCACATGCAGTCATTTAATTCACTATTCTTTTCTGGCAAATTTCATTCATAGTGCTCCTTTGAAATATGATTGGTGATGCCAATTACCAGAGGCATATTGGCTGAACAGAATATATTTCATTTTATTAGAGAAAAAAGCATCAGTGGAATCTGCTGTAATTTCTGCGTCCCTTGCTATTTAATTCCTATACTGTTTATTTTTTTATTTCAGAGGATGAGCATGCATCCTCTGCTCCCACTCAGTTTCTTGTTATTTCTCCATTAAGTCAAATGGCAATATAATTCAAGAGTATCCAAATTGATGAAAGATGGTATTGCTTTAGCTTTTAAAAGCTAAAGAGCCATAGAATAAGCAGCTTCCCTCATCTATAATCTTATTCTTATCAGATGCTCAATTCAATTGAAGACAATATAAATGTAGGAGTTTAGAAACCAACAACCAAACTGATACACTCCCTGCAGTAAGGATATTTTACACAAATGTCAATAATCTCAGAAACAAACTTTAAAGGAGAACAGAAAATTTGAATTAAAACCAGGGAGTTCACTGACCTAAGACAAATTATTGTTTAAAACTGAGTTACTTAAAAGAAGAGAGTTTTATATTCTTACTGGTATTTTAAATTTAGCTGAAGTCCTGGCTTCAAAAGAGTTTGGATTTTACCCACAGTGTACAGCTCCAATAACAGGCATTGGCCATCTGGCAAGGGCTGGCAACCTGTTCAATTTTTGTGGGGTACATCTGATTAATTACCTTCTCTGCTCATGAACGATTTTCCTGAGGAAACCAGGAGAACTGTGCCACTCTGTCTCGTCCCAGGGCTTGTGCACTTCCTCCTGGTGTACAAAGAGCCTTTCCACTCTGAGCTGAAAGGGGCAGTTATGCAGCAGATAACATAAAACCATATCAAGTTAATCACTGCATGCTCTGCGATAGCAATTTAAAACGGAGCCTTAACTTAAAATCTCTAAGTACTATAAACAAATGAAACTAAATCCTGGTGTTTAGTGCTAGAACGAGCTCAGCAGTGATTTCAAGAGCAGCTGCATGTGGCTCCTGACAACGTGGGTGACCCTATGGCCCAGGACTCAGATCTATGCATCAAGTGCACTGATAACTCAGCCAAAACCAAAGATGGTGCTCCGTTCTGGTGCTCACACAAACAATTGACCTTTGCTGCTGCACTTTTGTTATGTTTTGAAACGCTCACAACACAAAGAGGGAGGTTGAGGGTTTCCCTTCAAAATTGCCCCCTTCCCCCCAAAAAAATAGGTGAAGTTTAACCATAAGGCAATGTAATAGATAGAGGTTGTCAAAATACCAGAAAAGATGACAAACTTGTGAAGTGCCTTGATTTACAAGGGAGGCCCAGAGCTACAAATATTTGTTCCACTTCATTGGACACAGCACAATGTGCTGGTCCAGGACAGATTTATCCTGCAGCCTCAGCCATGCCACTCTCTAACACAACCTGTTGGGAACTCACCAGCGCTAAACTGTTATCTGCATCTCATCTACCAGGTGGGAAAAGAATTCAACTGGTTTGTTTTATTTCATTTACATGTAGCAAGCAACTTCAATTTATCACAGCCTTATTTTATGCATCATGTGGATGAATCCAGCATATAATATAAAATAATCAAAAAATGTTTATATTTTCTAACTATTTTAAATATGATCTTGCTACTTAAGGGTCTTCTTTAAGTTTTAATATAATATGTAGCAGCAAAAATATATAAAAAAGTGTTTTATAATAATGAAAAGAAATATGAATACACTATTACAGTTTGACTTAAAACTCCTCAAGCAGGATGGAGGTACAAGCCCTGGTATACAATATTTTTATACTTAAGTTAAATATAACTTAAATATAATTTAAATATTTAAAAAAATATAATAAAAAGTCATTAATATCCTTTATAGAATCAGATGCTTTTGTCATAAGCAGTAGAAGATCCTCATTTAACAAACATTTCTGTGTAAATAGGGACAATAGGGAGAAATTATGATGGAGATATCTCAATGAAAGAGTGAGGGATAACAGAAAGCTGTAAAACTGCTGTGCAACTGACCAAGAAAGCAGCAAGATAGTATTAGACACAGGGATACAAATAGAATAACCCTAGAAAATGTGTATTGGCAAGAGAGTTTTGCAATATTCTCTAACCGAACTAGACTTCATAGTCTATACCTTACTGTCTGTAGAGTTCACTTTACTGTGGATTCCAGGGACTGCATGATTACTCTTGAAAAAAAAATTAAATTTATTGCAAAATAAATGTATGTATGTGTCATTTAATACATATAGTGCATTATTCTTCATTCTCTTTCTGCATTACATAGGTAATCTCTTCAGAAAAGGTTTCTTTAAAGTAATTTCTGCCCTGTACTTGGAACTGATAGGTTGTACATGTTAAATACATATTAGATGAACAAAGATAAGTAGACAGCAATGAGAAAATCAGTTTTTGACCATTTCTTCATTAATTATATGATAAACTCATATACAATAAAATAGATTTTTATGTATGTATAGATAGATATAAATATATTGTATAGGTAATATATAGAGTGGCTCTTTATAAACAACACAGTTAGAAACTCTAGGTAGATCCTCAACTGTGCTACAGGAATCTGTGGAAATAATCCAATAAAGAAATCAGACCTTGAATCTTCACCTTTTTTGCAGTGGGCTTTGAGTGGTGTTGAGCTGCTCGGTCATACAATGCACAACTTTTGACAGTCAAGTCTCCTATTTAGCACCTCTACCCCTGCAAATGTTCTTCCCAAGGCATAAGTTCCCTGCTTGGGTTTATAAGCATTCAGATAAACACAATTGTTTTGCAACTGGTTGATCATACAAACATCTGTTTGGGTGATGGCAGTTTAAGTAATAATGAGAAATTTCTTTTGAATTGTAACAATGAGCAACATTCCAGTGTGGCAAAATATTCAGGTAATGATATCACAAATTTCTCTCAGGATTTTACATCTGGTAAAGAAAAAACCCCAATTCCTTTTACTTAAGTACGTCTTTAAAATAACCAAGGTACGTGGGCTTAGACAACTCTGTCTTCCTGAGTGAAGTTTGGTTCCAGAGTTGATTACGGCAACAGATGGTCCAGATATTGCTTAATTGTAATTAAGATGTTTCAGTTTTCATTTATATTTTTATAGCTGGATCTTTACACATCTTATACTGGAGAAAAGAGCTATTCCTGCCCTAATGCTCAATTTAAAAATTGCTGGTTTTCCTGTGTATTCCGTGTTCCGAATAGAAATGTGTATTGTCCACAGTTTATGTTGTACAACATATGCTCAGCTAATCTCTCCAGTCTGATTTTGAAGCATTACTTGTCATCTTATGTTGGGCCTTATTTCATGATGTCAACACCATCAACAAGCTGCAAAACACGTCAACAAGCTGCATGGTATTAAGGTTATTAACACCAGTTGTTGTGAGTTTTATAACCCATGTAATTTCAATACAGCTCTGAGGAAAATGTTTCCAAAGGCAAAATGAAAAGACCCTCTCGAGTTCTCCAGCATTTATCCCAGGGTCTGATCACACATCCTCTGCATGGCCAGGTGCTGAAATAGTGACTGCTTGTCCATATGAATGAAAATAAGCTTTTAAATTCTGAAAGCAAGCATTATCTCACTCCTTGCTCTTTTCACTCCTTGCTGTTTTGACAGACACCCTAAGGAGTTATTAGCACTGGATCCAGGCCTGTTTTACTGTCCTGTAGGTGAATATTTATGCACATATCCATATGGCTATTTTTTAGTCTCTGTAAGGATCACAGTTCTGGACTTCTAATCAGTCAAAATATATTTACACCTAAATATCATGTATATTCAAGTCTCTTGTTAAGGCCTTCTTAGACAGTGTAATTAATCTGATCAGTATCCCACTGGGGTCTTTAAAAATCAGTCTTTGATAAAGCTCTTGAATAAGATGAATAATACTGTGTCAATCTTTGAGGATATAAAAAGTATTGAAATACCTCTGCATACTGCATATTTGCATAAAATTTGAGTTGGTGCTGAGTTTTTTAGTCCATCTGCCATGGGTTTTCACTACCATTGGGTGGGGCTCTTTGTCTGAGCCAGGGTGACTGGTTTAAAGGTTGTTATTCACCTCCCTGAAATGGAAATGTATTTCAGGTTACTGAGCCTGAAGCACTAAAAAAAGTGATTTTTAAGGAAAAAATAAAAAGAAGTATTCGGGAACACAAAGCTCTAGCAAATGGCAAAATATCACTCTCTTCAGACAAGTAAAAGTAAGAAATAATCTGTTGATCTGATTTGTATCTGAATTAGTCCAAGGGTTCATATGTAAAAAAAAAAAAAAATTGTTAGATGTTAAAGCAAAAACAGTTCATGTAATTTTCCTTCCATATTGTGTTTAACTTCTGTTTAACAAGCCTTATCCCACTATTGAAAGACATACTTTTGGATAAGGGATTGTTTGAAAATCACCCAAATTTACTTTATGTTGGCTGTGCTTTCTATCTAGTATTTTCCTTGGAGAGCATCTGCTACATGATGACAGCTCTGGTACACAGCAATAAACTCTATTTAAAACTATTTTAAATTTTAAACTCTATTTTAAACTCTATTTAACTCCATTTTTTAAACTACTGGAGTTTTCCACACTGGGGTTTATCTACTACACTTTAAAATTAAGTGCCTTCCAGTTGCCTTGAGTTATGTTTGTGGATTTGTAAAAACTACAGTGAATTCTACATTTTTGTTTTTCTGTGCACATGACACAGCTTTTGTGATACTGCATCATTTA
>JACBWW010000004.1:48575911-48654546 GCA_020086605.1 Lanius collurio
CGGAACAATTTGCTGACTTCTGAGCCATCACTTCTGTGGTATCTAAGTCCTGACATTGTTTGCACAACTTCAATTCTAAAACTTTCAAAAAATGCAATGATGTTTGGGGATGGCAGTAGTTCTGATCTGATCTGAATTTACAGGACTGATACCCATCTGATAACTAATGATCTAAAAATAAAATTGTGAATTTACCACGAAATTCCTTTCTATTTTTTGTATGTGTTGCTAATCTTGTAGCTAATCTCACATATTTGTTTCCATTTTATTTGTTTCCATTTTATTACTCTTTCAATTGGCCAGCATATAAAATAGATTCATGATTCCAATAGGCATAAAATCACAGAATATGCTGAGTTGGAGTCCAACTCCTGCCCTGCACACAACACCCCAAGGGTCACACCATGAGCCCAAATGCCTCTTGGACTCAGACAGGCTTGGTGCTGTGCCCACTTCCCTGGGGATCCTTCTTTTTCTTCCAACTATTTTAAAGGCATTAAGGGCAATCAGTCTTTACATACTCACAGATCTATCAAGTAAGCAATAAAAATGATTAACAGTAATATCATAAAAATTCATCAGAAGCCTATTCTGAAATGTATATGATCTTGCATTCAATACTGATCAATTAATAATTTGTAAGTAGTCTGATATTTATTTAATATAACCTTTACACCAAATCTGATTTTCAATAGCATTTAATTAACCTGTGCAATGACTGAAGTTGTGTACATAGATTAAAAAATTGTAAAAGTAATGGTCAGTTAGGCAGCAACCAGTACCATTTGTACATACAGTGACATTAATTATGCTTTCAAATTAGGCACATCATTGCTCTGGATGATGTAGAATTCTGGCCTTGTAAGTGTATTCCCTTCCACTTTTCACAAACGTTTCAAAGTAGTATCTATATATAGTGCAACTCATTCTTAGTCCAAAGAGATACTATTAAAATACAAAAATAAACAGTGTGTTTATTCAATGTTAATATTTTTTTCTAATAGAGTTGTTTGGGTTTTTTTTTTTTTTTCTGTCAGAAAATAAAAAAAAAACTAAGGTAAAGTATTTCCACAGATAATTTAAAGCATTTATTTGGAAACAATCTTCTTTTGACTCCATAACAAAATAGTATAGCAGTAAGAAAAACTATCTATATGCAATTTGGCACACAAAAAGAAGAGTTAACTGAAACTTTGATATTGTCTTTTTCACCTGCAGTGTCCATTGCAGTCACTCCTTCAACAGCATCACCATTTTAGTTTTCCCTTCACACTTCTCTCCTGAAGGTGGCTGATGTCCTTTCACAGCCTGGGACACTTTCTTGGGCTACCACCAAAGAGGTAAACAGCAAATTTGTGTAGCACGAAGTGACTCAGCTAAAGAAGTCCCACTTGTTCAGATGGATTTTTTAAGGCAAAAATGCATTCTGGGTTCTGAATTTATGAATCCTCTGCCACCAGGCTTTGATCCTCACTGCAGGACAATCTCAGGGGCAAAAATGAATAGTAACATGCAATTCTCTTTGTGTGTCTTTGGCAACAGAGATTGGTCCCCAAACAGACTCTCGTTTCTCTCTCTTCTGTCCTTTGGAGGGTAAATTAATGTAGGTAAAAGCCTGTTCTCTGGGTGTAAAATGAGCATTTGCTGGTTTGGATCCGACCCAGAACTGTACAATTATAGGAGTGGTCATTTTCTCTTTCTATGGACAAGGGAATTTCTCAAATGCAGCTCTGGAATATCTCTAAATTTTCCCAATTCATCCTCAAATGAATAACCATTCCTGCTATTTCCTACAGCAAAAAATTCTGTTCATGAGACAAAATTATGAAAGTGTCTGTGTGTTAAAGAACTGGAAGGAGATACATTTTTTTTGATGGAATGAGCAAACTTCTAGACAGTCAGTCCTAAAAAGTTTCTTGTTTGAGCCTTCCCCAGGAGGTCACAGGTTTTCAGTGTCTGGGATTTTCACAATTACACATAGTAGCTATCTTTTCAGTCTAGGAGAGAAGGAAATATTTGTCATTAACTCTGTTCCCTATATCATTTAGGTACATGTGATCCCTGCCCTATACCATATCATATTACTACAGTGAAAAAACCCACAGCCCCTTGCTATTTTTCCTTGGCATTCCCAGTTGTTATTTTTAAAGGCACAATATTTTATACTGCAGTAGAAGGGTCTGCCTCTGCCATGGAAAGCATTCTTTAAGTTCCATACAATGACAGAAATTAAAGAAAATACTGGTATATAGAATTACATAGTTCACATTTCAAAATAACTTCAGACCCTCAGGGAGAAAAAAAGCCATTTGAACACCACCTTCATTTTGCCTGGCAGCTTGTTATATGAAATATGGACAGGTAATCACACAGAATTTAGGACTTTGTAAAATGTAGCCTGCTGCTTTAGGACTAAAATAGTAAAATAGAATAAAATAAAATAAAAATCACTAGGTCAAATTCAGAAGAAAATCTAGTGAGTCTAAAGGGATTTTAAGTTGGAGTGGCTTCTATTCCTCTGCTGTACCACATCTGAAACATGAAGCAGGTTGACCCCAGCCTGCAGTTAACCCTTACCCCCCTGCTGACTCACACCCACCCAGTGGATGGGGACAAAACAGCATGGACAAAAGTGAGAAAAACCTCACTGCTAAGTGAAAAAAACCCAATAAACATGAAATCAAGTAATGCAGAAGCAACCACTCCCCACCTCCTACCAGCAGAGTGAGGCCCAGCCCGTGTCACCAACGCCTTGAGGAGGTGGCATTTTTTCCATGCTAACAAGAGGAAAAGTACATTCACCAAGTTAGCTCTTATTCCTTATACCCTTATACCAATTAAAGCTGCTTCTGCCTGATGTGACCAAGAAAATATTTTTACATTTTTATGAATGTTATTCATACATTCCTGTATTTCTGTTAACATTCATTTTTGCTTCCATTACCTGTAAGAGCTGTAGTGGTTTAGTTCAAATCATCTCTTACTTAACTTATTTTACCTCTGCAATGTGACCATACTTAATTTCTCAAAAAGAGGCCACCAGAATAATAGTGATATAACAGCTGAACTTGATGATCTTTCCCAACATAAATGATTCCATGACCCTATAACACACTGGAAGCTTTCCTTGCTAAATGCAAATTTTGTCCAAAGTGTAACAGCAGCAGCAATTCTGCAGTGCTATGGTTCATGCAACACACACAGTTGTGGCCAGCTCAAAATGCAGTGTTTTTGTAACAACAGCCATAGGGCATTGTCTCTGCAAAACAAAATATTTGATGTAAAGAAAAATGACATTGAATCCCACAGAAGAAAAATATAAGAGAATGGGGCTCTTTCTTTCTTTTTTTTTTTTTTTTTTTTTTTTGAGAATAAGAATCAAAAAGGGGTTAGGAAAGTGAAAACATTTTAATTAATCAGTTAGTATTAAATAAGTGAACTCTGATGAGCATTATTTTCAATTTTAGTTTTTGCAAAATTGTTAAACAAGTTGAGATATAATGAAAAGTTGATTTATCAGAAATGTGTACAATGACTTGGAAATATAGGCATGGACATATAAATCCTCAGTACTGTGGATTAGTTTTGATTTACAGGAGATGCAGACAGAATGCTGCTGTTGGAGTCGGACACTTTTTTTCTGTTCATGAAACCTACTTTGAATTTCTGTTGTTACTGCTGAAAGACAGAGTTTCTCTCTTCATGGGTTCACTGACTGATTTAATATATCTTCTCTCATGCTGCTGCTGTGGATTTCATCTCTTAAGGGAAAAAAATGGTAGAGAAAAAAGTATTAAACTGCACAGCAATCTATAAAACTATTGGCATTTTGAGCATTGTCAGTGTGTCTCTGATTAAAGCCAAATGGTGCATACATGCTGATGTTTTCTCTCAGTTTTTTGAAGGGTATAATGTCTGGGTTCATTATAATAATACTAATCTGAGCCTCTATAACAATATCCCTATTTTTGTTTGATGATATTGTGGCCCTAAGATCATTCCTCACGTTGGTAAAGCTTTAAAGCAGAGAGCACTTCCCATCTCTATCCAACAGTCCACTATTGAATGACTGTGATTCATTAGCGAGATGGGAAGAAAGTTCCTTGAGATCAGTCCTGAAAGCAATCTGTCATTAGAGCAGCACATTAGCTTTCTTCAAATTCATTTGTGAGACTCTTTGCAGGAAATAGTGCCTAATAAAGTAAGGAAATGACAGGAGAATATTGAAGACCTATTAAAGCATTAAACCCAATTCTTTCCCAAACACAATAAAGGCCAGCCAGACAACCATCTGTAATGTGGCATTAATTTTCTAAGAAATAGTGAAGAGTTTGTGTTCATAACACCAGGGCTTTAAAGCATGAGCCAGTGCAACACTTTAAATTGTCCTTCTCTCTGCACAGCTGGGGTGGCTGCTGCAGTCTGGAGACTCTTCCACTCCTGTACCCTCAGTCCTAACACCCAGCTCAGAGTCCCTCATCCCCAAACCAGAGCCTGGGAAGGCAGGGGTTGTGCAGTTCTCTGAACCCAAACCATTGTCTGGCACTTTTTAAAAACTTGCAGAGAGCTTTGAGATCTGAATAAACAGCTAAATTTCATGTTGATAAAATGTTCTGTGAACTTGAAATACTGATTGCTTTATACAAACATTAGTCTTTAGAGTTCATACTTTTTACTCAAACTTCCTTAAACTGTATAAGAAAAATAACTATGATGCAGTCTTGTGGACAAGGAGATAGAATTGGCAGCTGGTATTTAAAAAGAAAAAGAAAAAGCAAAGGAAGAGAAACTGGATGAGAAAATATTCCAAAGAAAGACTAAGGCCATTGTTCTCTTGTGGTTTTTACTAGTTCGTAATATCAAAGAATTCTTCATTCTTGTCTTTTAGGAATCCACCCTATCATCAATTTCCCCAATGTGTTCTTGCCAGGTGTATTTGTGTATTAAAAAGCAAGAATTCCCTTTATGTTTTGACTTGGCATGTGAATTGCTTGAGAAAATAAAACAGAAGAGATAAAACCATATTTTGTGCAAAATATGTTCCACAGTGAGCACATTCTGTGTCCTTCATGTAAGGATTAATTTTTATATATATGTGTGTGTATGTATACATTTTTTCCCTCCAGTACTAGTTTGTTAATACAAGAATATTCTTTCCTAGGAGTCAGAGCCCAGGATACTTTCTCATGTTTAAGATATTGTCTGTGGAGCAGTTACAGTCCCACCCACGATTTACTGTCCTCTGTTTCAGAGACAGGAGAAGCTCACTTTTTATTAATTTTAAATACTAGAGGAACACTGGCTCAGAGAATGATCTCCCAGTTGGTCTCCTTTGTGGACAAGACAGCAGAAATTATGGCAACTCACTTGGGCATCTCCCAGGGAATACTGGAGGGAGTCTCTGTCTCCTGGCTTGCCCTGTGTTCCTCTGGACACTCCAAGGGCTTGGCAGCCACCGTGAGCCCTTTCATTTTGCTAAGAGCTGCTCCTTGCACCTGTGTGCAAAGGCCAAGTCCACGTGCAGTACTGCACAGGGAATTTATGGAGTCTTTTTCAGCAAGTAGCTAAATAACCTCTTCACCCCCCCCAGACCTGTGTACTGCATCTTTCCTAAGCAGGTAAAATCCCTTATATTAACAACGCTCCCTGGGAAGCATCTTTGCCCTGGTACTCTTTCACATCACATCATTTTCTGGGCTGAAAGGCCACACAGTAATTAAACTGAGAGAGTGACTTAGCAGGGAAAAGCTCTGGGATGTTTTTATACTTAAGTTCTGGAGATGTAAAAGAGGCATTTTTACATGGTAGTCTGCTCCTAAAACTAACATCAATCCATAAGTGATACACACACTGAGTTTTTGAGAAACTGCTCTTATACTGGGTTACAATAAGGGTCAATGTACGATTTATGATCGTTTTAGAGTCAGAGGCCATCGCTCCCCCAACACATGAGAAAATATCGCCATCTCTTGCTCCTTGCAGGAAGTGCAGCTGCTTTCTCCAGGGTCCCTTCGATTTTCATTGCCCTCTGTACCTCTGCTGTTACAACAAGTCAATTGTTTTCAGAAAAGCCGGGCTGCTTCTGGCTCACACTAGAAAGATTAATTTCAATGAACTTGCATGGTAAAATGTGGAAACAAGCACAGTGCTCTTACCTTGCAGTTATGGGATCGGTTAAAGGCTAATGGGAATGATATCATTGAGCACAGGATGATTTCTTAAATTTTTACAAATTCAGTGTTGAGGTGGCTGCTGAGAAAAATACCAGTGCGTTTAGTGCTGTCACTGTTACTTAAAAATCCTTGGCTCTTGCCTGGATGCCATATCCTGAGGTGACTGTTGTGGAAACTGTTTAGAATTTGTAATAGAGAAAAACATGGAAAGAATTATAGTCTTATTCCAACATGTGTTCCTCCTAAACTTCTAATATGTACTATCTAAGACTTTTATATTTTTACAGGTTTTGTTTCCTTCTTCTTCACACAGATACTTAGTCTTGTGATGGCCTGAAAAAAAAAACCAAACAAACAAACAAAAAAACCCAAAAAACCAAAGCAAAAAATTGCACACAGAACAAAAATTCTTCAACTCCAAATAAGATTTATGGTGCCTACAGTCTTCTGCTTTATTCCCAGTTTGTTCCTATGGGCTTGAACACTTCTAATTTATCAGGTCAAGTATTCTTGTTTTATGAATAAAAGTCACACACAAGAACTACATCTCGTGTAGAGGGCTAGAGAAGTTTGCTTGCATTTAGGAAGGCTGTGGGTCTTTCAAACTCAATCATCTGTAATTGAAACTGCAATTCTTGCAGACATGCATCTTATGGGACAGGAGAGGGAGCAAACTGGTGTTCACCAGAGGAGGCAAAAATCTGTGATCAGTGCAAAAAGTACCCTCAAAAATATTTCTTGCTTTTATTTTGGATCAGATTTCCTGAATAAACATCTCCTTTAATTACCCCATCCTCATCCTTACCCTTCCTGTTCTTCCTCAGTTTTCTCATAGTTCCCAGTTCCAAACCATATCTTATTTCACTCTCACTAGTTTCGATCTATAACTTCTTGAAAAACTTCCTGAAATTACAAATAGTTCAAGTTTGATGCCAGCTTGTTCTCATTACATTTTGGCCATAATATATTATTCCCAAAAGGGACAAGCCTTGCTCTCAAATATGGGCAGCACAGCCCCATCAGAGTGTCCACAAGGCTTTGATTTCCAAAGGCTGCATTTATGGATGCCCATCTACAACCTACAAAGCCAGACTTGTCCACTGGGCTCTGAATTCCTGCAGTACCAGCAGATGCCATGATAGGAATGTTGGCCTCATTTGCTTAGAGTTCGGGTTTGTGTCTGTTGTAGTGCCTGTAGGAGTTCCATGATAATACGTAACCAACATGTATCTGACTTGTAAGTATTTTATATAAGTCTTTATTTCTTGTGCTAAAATCTATGGATCACAGATGTCAATGTGGAGTTCCAGACTTCTTACAAATAATATTCTAATTGGTTTTCTGTATTGTCTTTTTTTTTTTTTTTGCCTTCTGTTTACTCCTCCAGCTCTTTATTTAATTTTTTCTTCCTCAAAAGTAGAACATCTGCTCACATAAAGTCTGGCTGCAGCTGTACTTGCCTTTTACTTCTGCAACTACCCATGAATATGCATCTATCACTGGATCCTTTTTTGTTATCATTATAAACAGTTAGCCACAAAGTGTTGTTAGGGTATTGGCAAAAACTGACTTTTACTGTGTGAAAATCAGTATTAGTCTTACTTTCTTGAAGGCACTCTGATAATTTTGATCATTTATCCCAGCCTTATATTCTCTAGAATGCTCTCTGAACTTTTAAAATGTGTTTTTGACGGTACCTTTTTTTACTCTCCATCCTGATTCTGAGAAAGAGGCACCAACAATATGACAGGATTATTCTGTGTGCGTCGTGAAATCTGTATCAATTTTATCCACCTCTCTAGAGTATTTTCCTTCTATTTTTTTTGTTTTGCTGTGCCTCTACTCTGTTGATACCCCTACCTTCTCTCTTATTGATGCTATGGGGGTTACACATATATTTAAAAGAAGGCTGCTCTTTTATTGCCTGTTGTGAACAGTTTCCCACCATGATCTGAACAGTTTTGTTAATTTGCAGAGGAACAGCTGTGAAACAAATGCCCATTCTACAGCCAGGGTAAATAAGAGGAAGACCTGTAATGTGAGACAGCACATCTGAGTTGTGATGGACATCAGTGACAAGGGGTGTCCCACAGGGGTCCAAAGTGGGATGTATTTATGGCTGTGTATGATGGATGGATGAAGTATTAATATCTTCATCAAGGACCTAGAAAAAGGGGTTGAGTCTCCCTCATAAAATTTGCATGTGACACCAAGCTGAGTGGTGTAGCTGACACTCCTGAAGGATGGGATGCCATCCAGAGGGACCCAGACAAGCTCAAGAAGTGGGCCCATGGGAATCTCACGTGGTTTAACAAGACACCTGGGTCAGGGCAGCCCCCAATATCAACCCAGGCTGGGGATGAAGAGAGAGCAGCCCTGAGGAGAAGGACTTGGGGTGCTGGTGGGTGAGAGGCTGGACATGAGCCAGCAATATGCACGGAGAACAAATCCCATCCTGGGCTGCACCCAGAGCAGCATCAGAGCAGGTGGAGGGAGGGGATTCTGCCCCTCTGCTCACTCTGGTGAGATCCCACCTGGAGCACTGCATCCA
The DNA here is from genome assembly GCA_020086605.1 of Lanius collurio. Taxonomy (NCBI): domain Eukaryota; kingdom Metazoa; phylum Chordata; class Aves; order Passeriformes; family Laniidae; genus Lanius; species Lanius collurio. The sequence continues at coordinate 48,584,636 of JACBWW010000004.1, forward strand.
GCTCTGGGGTGCCAGCACAGGGAGGGCATGAACCTGTCAGAGTCCAGAGGAGACAACCAAGATTAGAAGGATGGGGCACCACTCATACAGGGAAAGGCTGAGAGAATCGGGATTGTTCAGCCTGGAAAAGAGAAGGCTTTGGGGTCACCTCATTGTGGCCTTACAGTACCTGAAGGGAGCCTGCAAGGGAGGTGGAGAGGGACTTTTACAAGGGCCTGGAGTGGCAGGACAAGGGGGAATGGCTTTATAATGAAAGAGCAGCTTTATATTAGATATTAGGAGGAAATTCTTTGCTGTGTGAGTGGCGAGGCCCTGTCACAGGCTGCCTGGAGAAGTTGTGGCAGCTCCATCCCTGGAAGTGTTCAAAGCCAGGTAGGATGGGGCTCTGAACTACCTGGCCTACTGGGAGGTGTCCCTGCCCATGGCAAGGGAGCTGGAACTGGATGATCTTCAAGGTCTCTTCCAACCCATGCCATTCTATAATTTGTACCATAGAAGTCAGTATTCTGACTTTCTGCTTTTATCAGATTATAAATAGGGTTTCTGAGAATATATGAGTGTTGATGTTTCCTAAGCATTAAAAATTCCTTTTAGTAATTATTTTTCTTGCTTAGATGTTATGAAATGAGGATTTTCCTTATTCACATGCTGAATTTTAACACTTACTTTAGAAGTTTTTTTTTTTCTACAGTGAAGAAGTCTATGTTCTTTGGCCAAAGTATAAGATTTGTTTTTCTTCCACTGATCAGTAAAGTTGCATCATTCATTTAAAGTTTTTTCACCCTGAATGTAATGATGTATTGTCTTAGAAGTGACACACAAAGAATATTACTATTGACTTCTTAATTTAATAAAGATACTGTTCATGACTTAACCTTTTGATTCTCAACATCTTGCAAGGTTTTAGTCCAGTAACCGGTCAGTAATTTCACAAAAAATTAAGAACTCACCCATACAGAGGATGCTATAAATACTTGGATAAGTCAGATTCAGGGACTTATGTGCAGAATGCAATTAAGCCTAGAAAACTAAAAGACAACAATTATGATCTATTTTTCCCATCATCCCTCACCATCACTGCTGCAGGAAGGCAAACAGAGCATTTTCCCAACAGAAGATTTCAGGTCAGACATGGTGTGGCAACGTCTTTGGCCATTCTCAAACCCTTGCTTCTGCTGGCTTGGTGCTGCTGAGGTCACCAAGGAAGGTGATTGAGGAAAATGACCCAACCTAAAATATGTAAATACAAAACAAACAAAAACACATGCCTACAGGCTAAAAAATCTCAAGCCAGCAAACCTCCCATGACAGGAAAAATTCACTGATGTAGTTGAGAGAACAGTCCTACAACAGCTGGACCATTAAAAAATGGTCAGAGGTGTGTGATGGCAGAGAATGACCTCAACTACATCCTTAAGCTTTGATTCTGCTTACATTCTGTGAACTTCTTTTTCCCTTGACCTCTAGGTGGATCCTGTGCCTGAAATAAATGTTAAAATAACACAAGAGACAAGGAGGGCTGTTTTAAGTAACTTCATAAAAAAGAAAATTCAGCAACTTAACAAAGAAAATGACAAAAAAGTCAAATTACTCCAGAATCCTTCAAAGTCAGAGGTGCAGCAGCTAGAACAATTCATTAATGCTTCATGCAGGAAGATCTGAATTATTTTAAGAGCACTGTATTTGCATTTTAGATATAGCAGAATGAACTAATTATGAAATGTATGCATCAAAGATTTCAATTTCAGGCTTGACTTTACTTTGGAGATTAATTTTTTACTTTATCATTTTTGCAGGCAGTTCAATGGACAGCCTTATTTGAATGTTACTCATTGTTCAGTGATGTATGAAGTGTATTTAATCAATGTGAAGAAAGTAATATTAAACTATTATCAGAAGCATCAAATGTTCCAAAAAATCTCAAAAGGAAGGTCAAAAGGTAACATTTCTGCTAACAATATGAGAAACAATATATTTAACTTATTCATTACATACAAGTTTTTCATGGCATATACATTATCCTTTTCACATAAAATTACATTGTAAAATGTGGAGGGTAATCCCCTTGATTAAAAATATCGTATGTAGAGTTGACCAAATAATCTTTCAATGTTTAGCAAAAGATATTTAAATAACTATTTTAGAGTTTATGTGCATTTTAAATAGTTTGCTACAAAAACCTTTGACAGAACAGTTCTTGTGCTCATCATCAAATCCTTTGTGAGGTACTACAGAAAAACAGTGGTCAATTCAATTTCCATGTTTCTGCAAGGATTACAAACACCTCTGTTTTAAGACCCAAACCTGGCCTTAATAAAGCCATCCAGTGAGACGTGAGAAATTGTTTGTCCAAAAACCATGAATGATTAAAACATTCCTTTTGGAGCCAGCAGTTCCAACCCCATTGGCCTGCATTGCTCCAGATGGGATTTCAGTCCCCACCCAACCCTCTACAAACATTTCCACGGTGGGTGCCATAGGTAAATCTGGTACATATAAAGGCAGAGCTCTCTCAGTGCCACTGCAGGCTCATCCTCTGTGGGTGAGCTTTGTGTGGAAGGCACACCAAGCCAGCTGGAAAAGTGGCTGCTCAAAGGAACCAGAGCTATGCCTCAAACTTGCACTGGAAGCATTTATTTTCCATATTCACTGCCTCACACTCTTAGATCATGTAAAAAATAATGGTGTAAGAAATATTAAAAAAAGTAAAACTCCTTCCAAGTCTTTATGGCTTGCACTTTCTATGTCAAGGAAGACTTCAGCTCCAGCTCAGAAGTCCAGAAGTTCCTTCTGAAGTGAGCAGAAGGGATTTGAAGGAAGAGATCATGTGAATGCAAACCACTGACACGGGAAGATATGATCAAAAGGTAATTTTCAATGTCTGTTTGAATTAAGAAATTAATTCATCTCATACTGAAAAAGTGGTGACCTGCACTGTGGTTTTTGGAGTAAGCTACTGATTAAATTATGGATAACTGATTTTTCTTTTTCTAGTTTAAGATATACTCAAAGTTAACTGTGTTCAAAGAAATTAAATTTATACCAATACTAAAAGGAATTACTGAGTCCTTACTCTCTTTTTACCACACTTGTGACATCTCTTCCAGTAATAGCTGATAGCTTTGCTTTTGTCTCTCCCCCATGACATCAGCCTTGCATTTTCAGAGGGATAAAGCAATAAGACTTGTTGACTGGGGTCTTCTCTAGTGAATGGGCTATTAAGAATGAGCAGTACTTCAAGTGGCTAGTAAAAGTGATTTCAGTGAAAGAGCAAAACATTACTGTAATTTGATAGATTTGCTTCAACAAACCCTCTCAGTTTCTTCTTTGTCTTATCAGCATCTTGCAGAGATGTGTGCATTTAAAGTTAACCTCACACAAGTATATTGTGTTTATAGAGAGCAGCAGCATCCCCTATGCAAGAACATAAAGGAAAATACTTCCAGCTTCTCAACCTTGAAAGCCATGCACATGCAAGACCATCTGAAGTTTCAAAATAAGTATCCCACAGGACCTGTTCCATCTTGTGTGTGACCTTCATTCTGCGAACGCAGCAAACGCCTTTTAAACACCCCGACCATTAGGATGGTTCCCTTGGCTTGCAGAAATCAAGCATAACTAAGTCTTTTCAGGAGTAGGATTTTACTGTCTTGCAGAATACTTTGCCTTCTAATTTTATAATCAGAGGTGGCTGTACAACATCCCTGGTGGAAAGCACTATTAAAAATGCACCCGGCTATATGAGACAGATTTTGGTGTGACTGGTGTTGTCCCTCTTCTTCAATGACTGTTGAGCACACATAAATTAATAATGTCCCCTCATGTAATTTTTTTAATCTCTGTTTCAATAGATATATTGGCAAGTGAAGGCTGCTAAAACTGCACAGCCTGACAGATAACAGTCACTTACTGAAGCAGACAACTTTTGCTTCAATACTTGATTAATTATTATATTGAGCAAGGTTAATCTATCAAGCTTAGGTTTAATACAGTTGTAAAGTTTTATAATTTAAAGTCCAGTTATGTCACCCTAAAACACTCCAAGTTGTAATTACTGGTTATCAATTTCAACAAGCATGATCATGTGAGTGAGAATGGAGCTATATTCTTCAAAGGCAATAAAACAATTGTTGCTGTAATTTAAGATTATTTGGTACATTAAGAAAGAAGCCCAACACATAAAGCTGTTAAATGCAAAAAAACACAACAGATATTAAAGGATATCTGTGAGCCAAGCTTATCCCATGCCAAGAATGTACCTCTTTTTTTAACTTTATGCGATTTACAGGTGAACATTTATGAAAAAAGCAATAGAAAAAAGCTTCTCTAAAAAGCTAAATTCTCAGTACCATGCTGTCATGGAAATAGCAGCTTCTGAAGCTTGGTCTTTCAGCATTAAAGGTCAACAGAGCAAATTTTAAAGCTTCATTTTATTTCCTGTGAATTTTCATAACCAAAGAATTCTTTAATTTATTCCTTTTCAAATGGCAAACTTCACACAATCTGTCTATACAGCAAATTAAACCTGCTCTGCTTTGTTAGATTTAGCATAAATGAAACAAACTGCTATAAATGCAACTTTTGTGGTGCATCTACTACACTGCATTTTCCATTTGGAAGTATGAACAACATGTATGTTTCCTTGTTCCACAAGGGATTTTCTTCTTTGGAATGTGTCTGCTGGCCAGGCTGCATTGTCCCTTCATGCTTGTTCCCTGACAGCCATGTGAAAATATGGGTAAGTATTAGAAAATTACAATGGAAGATGAATATTAAGTTGGTAAAGTAACATTTCTTCCATTCACTCACCAGATGCATTGTGAAGCTACAGGTGTGGATGTTGAAGACCAAATGCTGAAGCTTGAAATCTGCATTATGTGCTGAAGGAGATGTTCAGATGCAGTTTCCACAGATGGAGAACACAACCTGAGGTGTATCAACACCCTGGTTCTCCAGCTGACCACATGCACTTAAACTTGCAAGAACACGTGTCACACTTTGATCCTGGTCTACATTTCAGGCTTTGATCTCTGAGTTTCACTTTAAAGAGTTAATTGACTTTATTGTCCACCTTGATTGGAAAATATTCAGTATATTAAATAAATGTTACTGTGTTGCATAGCAAATGTTAAAGTAAGTGTTAAATAGTAAATATTATCATGTATAGCAAATAAAATGATCAACCAGTATCTGCTATCAGTTAGGAGTACCACCAATAACAACTTAAAAATACCATACTGTACTTCAATTATAGAACCTATTTAAAAGAGCCTCCCACTTTCTCAGATGCACAAATGTAGAACTGATCCCTTCATGAACCAACTAAATTTCATGCATTTACCTAAATTTATATTTGATTTATTACTTAAATTACTTAATAGATCGTTCCACCAGTGTTGTATCAGCTATGCTGTCCACTTACAGATTCAGCAGATTCAACTTTCAGATTTGAAACTTCAGATTTTAGACTTCAGATTATTTACTGCACAGAGCTCATGTTCATAAAAGTTCATTGAATGCTACACATCCATTGCTCATCCCGGATCCCCTTGAAATCCAGGAGTCAGAGCTGAAGTTGAGGCATATTTTTTCTTTGAGATATATGTTTCTTATTCATAAGGGTTCCTTGTCTTCTATAAGTTTTTTTGAGATTTGACAGGTTTGAAGAGTCTCTCTTTTCTTCTCAGAAATATAATTTAGATATATAAGAGTTCCAGTTAAATTCTCAGGAATTATAAGGTCTTCAAATCAGAATATATTTTATCTGTAACACCTGTAACACTAGACAAATTTTTTAAAGAAAGTACCAGAAAGCTGTAGAGGAATAAACAGAAAGAGAGTCAAATTATCAGCTTAATTTAACATCTCATGATTCAAAAAAAACCCAAATAGTACTAAGGGATCTTAAAGAAGGGTCAATTAAAATACTTTCTGTAAGTGAATATCAAAGGTAACCTAAATAAAATTCCATAGAATTGCTGTAGCATTTACATGGGATAGAGGGGTCAAGAACTGTTCTCAGAATAAAAGAAGATTGCAGCAGTGCAGATCAAACAGAGCAGCTGTCAGATGCTGCACTCTGCTAAGGAGCAGCTACAGCTTTTGTGCAAATGTGATAGAAAAAAGAAGTGGACTTTGGTGGATATGTTTTATGTCTTTAGTTTTGCCCTAGCAAATATGAGATTTCATTTTGCTTTGTTTTCTATTTCTTAATTTCACACTTGGCTGTAGGTCAGAGTAACACAGCTAGGACAACTTTACTTGTAGAGAAGTAGAAGAAATCTGTTGTGGAAACAGAAAGAAATAATTGGAAAAATATTAATTTAATTATCCTCTTAATTTTTAATTGCATGTGATCAAATATCTTTGCAAAATTCAAATAAAGAGATTTGCTACTTTGGCATAAAATGAAAGTCAACAATTGAAATAAACATAAAATCTAGCCCCCAGAAAAAAATCACTGAAGTGGTAAAAAAGAATACTACAGATACTAAAGAATAAAATATATTTGCATGTGACTGTAGTTCAGTTTCCTTCAGCAGTTTGAATATTGCTAATGTTAGAGCCAAATAAGCATGAACTATGTAAAAATACAGTTTTGCAGCAACATAAAAATATCTGCCTACAGAAGGACAATTGAAATACAGCCCTTCAGGGTTTTTTGTGTACACTGGTTATATTCAGCCCTGTTTGAGATATCTGGTGGTTCTTGATTGCAATATAATGGAGAGCACATTATCATATTGCAGGCTCTAGTCTGATGGACAAGAAACTGATCCACGTGAGGTTATGAATACTGACCTTTATCAGGTGGATTTAGTGCTTCAGTTCATTGATTTAGAGCTTGGCTTTTCAAGAATAATGCTTTGAAATCAATGAAAATTAGATATAGAACCATCTTCTAAAAATCCAGTTCATGATCCTGCATGCAGCATCCTGCTGAGCATCTTAGTTTTGAGGCAGATGGTCCAGATGAGGCCCCAGATCACCAAATGCAGCATTAAATAATTTTCTCTTTTTCCCTAGAGGAGAGCCCTTTCATGGAGATGTGATTTAGGAAGCAGTTTGAAACACTCATAGAAGTTTTCTTAGGATCTGTTCTTACCTGTGCCTTGGTCAATCCCTGCTATGACAAACTGCTGACACAAAACTCTATGTAATTCTCTCCTATTTCCCTCACCTTTACTACAGTAGCTTGGAGGCTGCAACTTTTTGTGTAGGGATACTTGAGAACTTTGGTGACAAAGTGCAGAGGAAGGAGGTGTTTATAGGGTACTCAGTTGTTTGGGTAGATGAGCAGTGACTCTCTGAGGTGACAGAAAGGCCTTGCCTGCCTTCTCTCAGGGAATTTCAGCGTGGGCACCTCAGATTCCAGTGCACCAAAAGGCAGAGAGAGGGGCTGTGAAGGGTCGGGTTGCTGGAGGCTCCCCAAGCTGTGATGTTGGAGATGTTCCCCTGTAGGAAGCAAGTCACAAACATGGTTAGAAGAGGGTCCTGTGATTGTTATCTCAAACACACTGAGGAAAATAAGTGACATTTATATTCACATCCCTGAAAGGGGAAGGTAAGGGTCTCTGACCCAGCTGTTTCATTTCAGGAGACTGGCACGATTAAACAGCAGGATTAAACAGCTGCCTCCTCTACTCAGACAAAATGGAGACTAATCCATTGATGATTTCCTGATAGACTTAGAGAAATCCAAAAGTCTATATGACAGCACAGTGAGATTCAGATATTTAAATAAAACTGGCTAGTTATTTGAACCGTCTGAAGCTATTACAATAATTTTTAGTTTATGCTCAACTTGATAGCTAATTGTTTTTATGTATTTTTTGTGTAGAAGATGTAGGAAAGTACTGAATAAAGCACTTCACTTTTATATCATAACCCATAAAATTAGATCCAAACAATGCTCAAAGTCTGAACTAAAAGAGAAAAAAATAGTTAAGTACTATTCTTATCCTGACTTATTTAGCCTATTATAATTCATAGCAAATATTTATAATCTTAATCTTGATTTAAGTTGCTAGTATCTGAATTTATAAGGTGTCCTAAAAAACTGGTGAGATGTGACTCTTATTTGAGCAAGATTAGGTAAATCAGTTACAGCTCATAAACAGAAAACTCCAAATTATCCAAAAAGATAAAAGTAGGTTACATAAAAGTTAAAATTATGATTGTTGTTATAACTTTCACAATTTAAAAAAAAAAAAAAATTTGTAATATATCCACCAAAAAGACCATGAAAAACTTAGTCTGCCTTTGAGTCCTTTAAAGCACTGTAACACCATATAACAGGTTCCACTCATCTCCTACACTAAAAAATGGGGTCTGATGGGGTGTATCTCGATGCACAGAAATTCACACAACTCCATCAGTCACACTTCTATTAATCATCTCTAATTCCTTGGAAAAGGACAAGCTAATTACTTGTGCTTGTTCAGTATATTGAAACAAGACAGAAATTTGTGGTGAGAATTCATAGCAAGAGTTTAAAAGCATGAAACACGTTGGAGACTGAAGTTACTGCTTGTCTTTGTATTTGTTTGTGGAATTATTGCAGAATACTATTTCTGAGTTCAAAAGTTATGCTTTACAGATGCTTTGTTCATAGGACTGAACACTATTTCGCAGTAATTTTCTTCCAGATTTGAGGAGATAACGTAAACAGCACTGAATTTGCAATTATTTTTCAACTTGATATTGGAGCAAAAGATGTAAAAAAAGATATTGTACTTATTTCATTGTTAGAAAGCTGTTGTAGTATGTCACTTTTAATTCCTTTAATTAAGTTATGCATTGCCCCCCTTTCTCCTGTCTCAGAGCACTGCCTGTAATGTATCAGCCACTCACTGATTTACAGGCTTGGTTGATTGGAAATTAATCCTTGACCCAGACATTAAATAGCCATGAGGGTACTCCATGGTTCAGTGAAGTTTCTGCCAAGTTTTCTGTGCCGTTATTGATGAACATATTCATTAATAATAATGAACATATTAATGATTGTATACCGAAAGGTCTTTGCAGAAAACCCCGAGAGTGGCAAATGTCAACATCTGGTGAGCTTTTATAGCCAATTTACAAAGTTTGTATGTTACAAATGAAATGCTGACATATTTTAAAGTATAAAGAATTAATGACTGAAACAGTAACTGTTTAAACAGAAAAATAATGTTGTATCATTACCGAATCTCTTCTGCACGCCGCTGCCCCTGCCGCGGAGGGTTCAGCAGCCCAGTTCCTCGCAGGCAGCACTAGATGGAGATAGTGACTCACACAAAGCTTCCTGACGGACTCTTCTCCCTCTGCTGAACCGGCCACTGCCGGACAACAACGTTTCTTTTGGTGTGTTCAGTTTATTACACATTGCAGCGTTACAATTGTTTTGTTTGGCTTTCTTTTTTATTGATTTTTTTTTTTTTTAGTAGTCATTACAAAAAAAAAGTGAAATAAAACTATTCATGCTTTGAGTAGCTGGCAGGTCTCCCTGAGTCTCTTTCACACACGCAGGTATGTATATGCAAGTCACAAAACTAGGCAAACTATAAACAAAGTATCAGAATTTTATTTTCAGGTTTCGTATATGTGAAGTTTATTTAGCAACAGTAACTCCCATCACGTATTTATTTGACCCATAAGAAAAATCCCTACCCCTGCTCTGTAATTGAGTGTTCCTTTGAAATTCCTGGAAATAAACAAAACAAACAACAACAACAAAAAAATCCATACTTGCTATTTTACTTTCCCCACACAAAATCAATATATTGATCTTACCACGGTATATTTAATTGTCCTGACCACAGAACAGCCTCCCAATAAGCAGCTGGTCAGAGTTCTCACATTCCAGTCAGGAACTGGGATGGATATCCCACGTCTCATCACTTTTTTTTTTGATTTTCCATGAGCTAGTTTTGGATAAAGGATGGTAAAAGAGAAAAGTCAACAGGGAAAGATAATTGCATGTAACTAAACAACTGCCAAGAGAGTACTGTGCAGATATTTTGGGTTAAATTTTCAGAAATGGCTAGTGATTTAAGAAGGTGTATAGCATCAGTGTGAGACAACATGTAATTAGCAGAAAGTAACTACACAGCACAGCCTGCTGATCTGACATGTTTGAATTATAAAAAAGTTAAAAGTCAGGTGTATAAGTGAGTCCTTTTATTTAGGCTGGTGTTTAAGACAAAAGCAGCTGGAGTTCTTGTGCTGGTGCACAATCTCCCAATTGTCTGAAGGATGGGACCTCCTGGCAGTGACATTGTTTTGACTTTAAAATCATTTAAACACACTGAACTGGAGTGTGAGCTGATTTCCCAATGGCAATCAAACTTCAAATTCTGAATTTGGCTGAACCTAGCTGCAGCTCACTGCAGTCTCTGCAGCCATGCTGTAACAATGCATCCAAAATGAGCCTCTTGCAAACATCTGCTCCAGAGAGCTGAGCCCTGGTAGGCACTTGGCAAATTGCAGTTGCAGGCTGCTGATGTCGATCACAAACTGGCTGGAATTAATATAGCCTGGGCTGATTTATTTGGATTTGTTTGCACTATTGCTCCTCTCAAAGGGAAAAAGAAGTATTAATACTGTAGAACATTGCACTTCTACTGTGCTGGTGGAGAAGGTTCTGACTTTTGTTCAACAGGAGAAAGATGAATTGGCTTCACCTGAGAGCCTTTTGAAGTGCCCAGTTCTCTCTAAGAAGTAAATGTACTGACATTTGCTGATTGGTGTGACAGAGCACAGCCAAACTAAGAAAACAAAGAATTGTTTCTCAAAGCAAGCAGGACAGTTCTCAGAGAGGCTGGTGCTGTGGTCTGCACCTGTCCTACAGCTTTTTTGTCTGCTGAAAGGGGAAAGAGGTCTGGGCAGGCTGCTTGAGAGTCAGAGAGTAGGTGACTCAGGTTAGCCAATATACTTTGTACTCCCTGATAATAATTCACCAAAATTAATACAATTTACAGCTTGAAGTAAGGAACTTCTGTAAGTTATGTATCTCCCACTTTGATCCATCCAAGTATTCATGATTTAACCAGGATTATGAGTTTTTCTGCTATTTTGGAAATGAGAAGGCTCCTGAAGTTTTAATGTATTTTTTTGTTCTTGTTGTCTTTAATACGTTATCACTACTGATATCTAAGCAGGAAAACGAATATCTAGGCACACCTGATTATGTGGAAGGGACCAAAGAAGACTTCTGAAGATCCTACTCAGTCCATGGAGAATTTCTGTTTATAGTTTGTGATGCAGAAAGGGAAAAAATCCAAAATATCCTTCCAGAGTCTTTTACTACCAGTTTATTTCAGTCTTCAGTTTCTGACTAATGAACAACCACAAAAGAATAGCTAGGTTTTTCGCTTAGTTCTATTTTTTTCAATGGCTCATTCATTTTTTTCATGTCATTATATTACTTATTACTAAAAAAAGTAGTTACAGACTGAGTAGTTTGGCAGAACCAAAGAGATAACCTTAAATAGATTCAGCTATCCACTGACACTGAGTGGTTTCTCATAGTCAAGCAGCCACAGCGCATTTATAATTCTCAGTGATTTTGCATTGCCAGAGTCCCTTGTTAGAGCAGTTTGTTTGTGTTTGTCTTTTGTTTAGCTTTTTTTCTGAATTATGGCTATCCCTGGTGCACTCACATTACCTTCCTTCACTTCCTTTCCCAAGGGGAGGGGGTAATTACCTGCAATCTGTCTTCCTGATAATAATAAACTTCCACAAGCCATGCTGGGTGCATATATTCACAACAACCAGAGGAAAGGGGGAATAAAAGGTACCATGATAAGATATGAAGAACATCAGGGTAGCCACATGCTTTGGACTTGCTTTTGCTGTCAGTAGAATGTATTTCAGACCATCATTTTTCCCCTTGGTAATTTGAGTTTAAGCACTCTGAATAAGACATAGATACAAATTTTTGGTAGGATGAACTCTTAAATCCAGCTATGAAATAACTACTTTTAAAAAGCCCTGATTTTCTTCCCTATTTTCTAAGAAGGCTCCACTTACATAGGGGAAGTGCCATGAATTTTTTCTTGTGTGGAGAGTCAAACTTGAAATAAAGGATTAAATCTTAAGGTATAAAAAGGAACATTTCCATCTTCTATAAAAAACCAACTATATTCTTTCTAGTACTGCAAGATGCAGTGCAGGATATCATTTGAATATGATACTGTACATAATAATTATTTTGGTGAACCCAAAGCAGCCCAATTAGCATGTCTTTAATAAACACATATGAAAGATTTAACAGATTAGGACTTGCTATTTGCCAGGACTAATGCTTTTCTGCAGTTACTCTGTTTGCACATGGCAATACATGTTTCTTCTTTGTCTTTAGATTCTTTATGTTTAATAAAGACTAAGTTTTCACACCTTGGCATTTAAAATTGCCCTCTGAATTCTGTAAGAGAAGAGTAATCAGATTTTCAAGGACTCTTTAGTGAGGAGCCTAGAAGCCAGCAGAACTGCAGATGCTCTGGAAAATCCAGTCTTTTTTGGTATTAGGCTTCAAAAGATAGACTTCTTCCTAAGAAAACTAAATTAAATAAAACCAACTTGTTGAAATCATCTCTGTTATGTTTAATATTTATAAAAATTGCAATTTCATGAAATATGGTGAAAAATAATGCTTCTCTTTCACTTGCAAGCCACAGTATTTTCCACACATCTGGTGTTATGCTGTTTATAAATTTTTCTTCAAATAAGATAATCTGGACTCTATGTGCAGGGGTTAAGGGAGAAGGACAGAAGAATAATCCTTTACCTTTTACCTGTAAAGAAAATATTTAGGAAAGGCCATCTGAAATTTTCCTTTTACATCTTGCCATAGGAGTTGACCTTCACTGGAGAAGTCCATGAGAGCTGAGGGAGAGATGCAGCATCAGGTGGCAGATCTGCAGGTGATCCCTGGCATCCAGAGCAGTGCCCTGAACAGCACAGCTCCAAAAATGTCAGCAGGGGATCACAGGGCAGCCCTGGCTCTCTGTGCAAAGCAGAAAACCTCGTGTGTGACTCCTCTTTCCCGTTTATAAAGTTGGGGTGGGGAGGCCACTCAAAGAGTGATGATGAACCCCCTCCTGCAAGGCTGCAAGGAGGTACCAGTGAGAGCTGACAGAGTTTGGAACACAAGCCCAGGACCAGGTTGCAGAGAGTTTAATCTGGTTTTGCTTGCAGATTATCTCCAGATTACACATGTAATGAGTTTCTGATACCAATCAATATTTCAGAGTTGGATGCAGTGGGTAATGCAGAATGGGACAGGAGCATGGTCAGGCAGTGTGTGGGAACGGGGTCAAAGGAAGAGTGGCTGTTACACGGTGGGGAATAAGAGAAGGGTCTGCATGTCCAAGAGAGCAGCAGGGACAGAAACAGTCCAAGGGCTCAAATGGAATGCGTGAGAAACAAGGACCCAACAGCAGCACCGACCCTGGCAGCTATAAACATGAACGAAGGTAAAGGATTGCAATCCTAAAAAATTCCCCGTCCTCCACTTAAGGGGTTAAATTCCCACCCATACAATGTCTGCAAACCCTTCAAACAACACCAAAAAGCACTGTCCACATTCTCACCTGTGCTATCAGATACTCTCCAAGCCTTCTTCATCAACCATATATTGACACACGGTGTCCTTTACAGTATATAAATACAATTACTCACATGCAAAACTGCAACTACCCTACATTTTCAGAAGGTAATTAATATATATCCTTACTGAAGAATTTGCTGAGCTGAAAAAAATGACAAAATTGTCCTTGATTTCAGTGCAGACAGAATTTGAAACATGGACTTTAATAAAAAAAGAAAAAAAAAATTATAAAATATATTATTCTAGCTATAAGTAGAACCACTGCTCTGCATTTAAAACAGTTGCAAATAGTCAAATGTAGTTCTGTGAAATGATGATAAGGTGATTCTCTTAATTTGTGTAATATACATTTCTTAATATACTGGCACAGTAAATAAAAGGTATAAAGGCACATGAATTACAACTGGGCAGTGTCCCTGATAAGTCACATAAGCAATTACAGCCAGATTGCTCTAAATTAAAAAAAAAAAAAAAAAAAAAAAAGTAAAGGGAAAAAAATTTAACCTATACTATTTATTATACTAATATTCAAAGCTCTCCAATTCAGACCTAATAAATGGCTTTTAAAATTTATCCTCTCAGCTCAGACTCAGACTGCATTGCTGAAACACTGCATTTCAGCCCCTGAAGATCTAATGCACTGATCTAATGCACTGTGGCTGACCTGTTACAGACGATTTTAAATTACACAAGTCCTTGCGTTGCTATAATTTTCTAGATATTGCTTCTTAAAGGCAGAAGGTGCAAAAAAAAAAGGAAAATCAAAAAAAGTATAAATTAACATTTCTTCTCTCTATGCTGGATTTAGCTCAGTTAGAAATTTAGATCCATAACCACTGCAAACCATTTATTTAGTTTCTTGTTTGAAATTTACACCATGAGGAAGCAGAAGTTTACTTCTTTAATATAAAATTACAAGAGGGAGTAGATTCTGCGCTGCCCACCCTTGGGGGTTTTGGCAATTTTTCTGCAATATCTGTGTTCCGTTTACACAGATATGAAATGAGGAACATTATTCCCTTCCTTTAAAAAGATGAGAAATTCATTAAGGATTATGAGATACCATTATATGACAGCAATATCACACCAATATGCACTTTAGAAAAAATTAAAAACCTACAAAATTTGTATTCTGAATTGTTATTTACTTTATTTTTGTTGGGTAAATTATTTGCAGGTTTAGAATTTGTTTGAAAATTAATAGCGATGTTCTTTTGTGTCATTTTATGTGGTTCTAGAGACCAAAGGAGCCTCGGGAATTAATTGCAGCCTTCTAATAAACACAATGATGTAATGACGTATTTAACATTACTGGTTTTTGTTTGATTCCAAATAAATTGCCGATTTTTTTTGTCTGCTGTGATACTAAAACAATTACCATTTTGAAAAAAGGATAATTAATCTACAATTTTTTCACATTAGATCATATATCTCTAAAGAGTGCCCACAGATTTGATGGTCTTCAGCTGCTGTGTATTTATTTTTCATTTTTTCTGGTGCTGTACCGCCCCATCAGTGCTGACATTTAAATGAGTGAGTATTCAACACAAATGTGATCGTTTGTGTAGCATCCAACGTGGCACCATACTGAGATGATTGCTTCTGGGAGCCATCCATGGGTTCCCGAATAGGGGGGAAAAGCCAGGCAAAATTTTATCAATTTACATTTTTCTGTGATTAATTTTTATGCAAATAAGGGCCCGACCGTGCTCCCATCTCACCTGAATCATGCGGATCATCAAAGACAAATTGAGCATCACTTATTTAAAAAATAGGCTTTAAACTACTCTACAGCTGTGTTGGAAAATGCTAAGAGCGGGGCATGAACTTTTCTAATGTAACAGGAATAGATAAGAAAATGCTTCTCTTTGCATTTTTGTCCACACTGTGATAAACATGAGTCTTAACAAAATCCTAAAAATTGTCTTTGTTTTATATTCCTTATGCCCTTGTAAACATTTGACTATGGGAATGCTACATAAGGGGATTCTTCCAATTTCAGAATAAAAACAAATTGGCTTGCAAAAATACATTGCTTAGTGATGAATAAAATTATATTGGTTAGCATGCTCAAAGTACAGATTTTATTTACATTTTTTGGTACAATTCAAGAAATCATCTAGTAGTATACTGCAGTGGTAAGGGCCTTGCATAAACAATTTTCTAATGTTAAATCTGTTAAGACACACAAATAAGTAAGTTTTGCTTACAAATGAACATGTTCTGCCTTATTGTACTTATCTGTGTATATGCACCTACAGATTAAAATTGCATAAAATTGGGTATTTAGACTTCATGAAACAACAGGCTTTGAAAAGAAATTTAGGATAGGAAGGTTACACTGATGGGCATTTTATAAATATTGATACTAAGATTGAAATGTGTGTGAAGTGCTATTCTTATTTACTTTTTAAAAAATTTTATTTCTCTTCTTTTAGAAAAGGGACAAACGTTGCTATATGGCATTAAGGAATAAGGCAATAATGTCAGCCACAACTGTAATTTTGGCAGCTGTAAGAGAGCTAACACTCAGGAATATGAACACATTGTGCCTCTAATTTTCACTTGAAATTTGTATCCAGATGTAAGAACATGTTCTCATGGAAAGCATTCTCTTATAAAGAAGCTGAATTTTGAAAAGGCAGTTTTCTCTTCAGAGCTGTGTTCTGAAAATTGTAACATGTAATGGCAGTTTGGATAGTCATTTTACAAGTCTTTCCACAAATCCACATCCCTGAAGCTAATCTCAGAGGAGTAAATGTAATGTGGAATGGAGAAAAGACAGTCTTTATCAGTTAGAGTTGGAAAAGCAGAGGTGTGAGTACCTGATGATCTCGTGGCACTGGAGCAAAGGTGTCCCCTTACGAATTACACACATGAAAGCTGTGATTTTACAGGTTTGGCTAACCCACAGCTTAATGAGGTACCCTTCATTAAGCTGCACAGCTGAATGTATATTACTGCACACCCCAATAGAATACACATTTGCAGACATGACCAATTCCATGGTCAGCCCTTCCCCTGGAATCCTGCAAGTCTCATGTCACCTGTTAAACCATAACATGTGAGGTCATAGATGCAGTAAAGCTAACAAGGACCCCCATATGGGTCTCAACAAACCCAGAGCTCTGTCTGGTCTCCAGCCTGCAGCCAAGACCTGCTGCTCCTAAATATCTCAGGCAGATGTGACCCTTCGGGTTTGATGTCTATAAATTCATTCCTTGTCTCCCCCAGTGACAATTTTTGAGAACAACTGTACTGTGGCAACTTTGGGGATACCTAACAGCTTGACCACATAAATGATACAATTCATCTATTCAGAAAAAGAATTGTGAAACCTAAAGTTTGAGGAGTGAAGACAGTTAATTATTAAAAAAACCAAACAAACCTGACATTTCCCTGAAAAAAATTATGTTGAAGAAAATCAATTTATAAAGAGAGCAAAGACATGTTTAAAATATTACTAGATCAATTGACTTATTTAGAATCCTCCTAAATGGTACCAAGTTTAAAATAGTTACTATTCACTGTCTTTCAATGAGCTTTAGCACCTTCTGTAGACAATACCCTCTATGATTGCATTAATACAGAAATACAATAAGGGATCTATCAAGCCCTCCTTCTCTATGTGACAGGTTTCTATATATTACTCTGTCACAGATATTCACATAATTTCCTATAAACTGTAGTCATCCTGCCCTACTGGAATAGTTCTGCTATTATAATAAGTAATATATAAAAACCTACCGTGTAACAGCTGACAATGAGGATTCTGAATCAGCTGAAAATGCTGAAAGTGATATACTGGTGTTTAATTCCAAATACTTACCACAATAATCTTATGGGATATGAGAGGCATAAAGAGATTATTTTATGAGCCATGAGCTCATGAGGATGGAAAATACCAGTGGTTTAATGGCACGTGGTCACACAGGACACGTTTTAGGGCAAGGAATGAATGATAGAGAAAACACAATGTATGTGCATCGCCCCTCCTCAAAGACCATGAACTGGTACTTCCCTTGCCATATGAAGGCAAACAGTGCTAAAACCAACGAAAAATTACCATTTGTAAAAAATAAATGCCTGTATTTGCAGTTACAATAAAATGCAGAGAACAGGAGGAGGCAAAAATCTTGTCAGACTAATGATTTCAGCCTTAAAAAGAAGTAAATCTGTGTCCCCTGAATTGAAAACTTAAAACAAGCAAGACACATATGTAAAAAAGATATTATACATACATACACACATATATAGAAACACCCATATACATAATTCCCATACAAACACATTGGCTCACAAGGTCCCCTTTTTCAGCAATCTAGGAAGCAGACAAGGAGCTGCTAAAAGGTGCTTTGAGGCACCCCCAGAGCTGTCAGCTGAGGTGATTTCAATGTGTTCAGCTGCAGCTTAAAGTCGATTTCCCCTCTAAGGTAGCTCATCCCTCACAGTGGCAAACTGGCCCCTTTGACTCAGAGTGAAGCTCTCAGCTGCAGAATGGGCATGAGGGGGTGGCTGGAGGCCAGCTTTGAAAAATACACAAATTTTCTGAAAGTGCAAGGCAGAGGTATTACTAAAAGTAATTTAAAAGAGCAAAAGAAAAGCAAATAATCATGGCTACACTGATGCTGTGACACATCCCTCCTTCCAGAAGTCAGGTGGCAAGTTGCTCCATTTTTGCTGCTGAGGTACCAACCTTTGGCATTAGGCCCATGTTCTGAAACCACAATGCTCAGAGGGAAACACTGCATGGAAGGCAACAACAGACTTTGCTTTCTGGGTATGAGCGTAGTGACCCAGAAGCAGAGAATTGAACTTAAATGTCCTTAAAATATCTTTTACTGTGGTGGATGTGCATAAAAGTATATTTGACTGGGATTTCATGAGCAGAAAATAAAAATGGGTATCACAAAAAGGAAAGGTTTTGAAACCAAAGTACAATATTTGTCGGAGAAAAACAGAAATAATTTGGAAATGGAATGGTATGAATCAGGACAAAAAAAATACTTGCATGTAATTGTCAGTAAGATATATATTTGGTGACACTACTTCTCCTTTTACATATTTTCCTGAACCCTGCTTCTGTTACCTGGAATCTTAAATGTTTATTTTTATGGAGTTCCAAATATTTGTCAGATATTGTATATATAACCATTACCATAGGCTCAGCCAAGCAAGTGCCATGAAAATAAAGAGATGGGTGCTGTTGGCAGAACAAACCTGTGAAGTTCTTTTGTACTGTCCAAATGACTTCTTCTGTTTGGTACCCACATTGCAAAGTTATGAAAGAAATCATCCTGTGTTTGTTCACCATTTTCTAATGAACTGAAGGAAAGTTTACTTTGAATCATTCTATGTCCATAAATTAAATCAGACATGTTTAATTACAAAGAAAGAGCTCCAAGATTGCTCTCTATGGCTTAGCTCTTTCAGTGATTACCTGCACAGAGATTCGCACAGCAGAGGATAAACATTGACATACTGCTGTTGGAGTTTT
The DNA here is from genome assembly GCA_020086605.1 of Lanius collurio. Taxonomy (NCBI): domain Eukaryota; kingdom Metazoa; phylum Chordata; class Aves; order Passeriformes; family Laniidae; genus Lanius; species Lanius collurio. The sequence goes on from JACBWW010000004.1 coordinate 48,603,724, forward strand.
ACACAAAGGTTGGGGCATCAGCACAGGAATGCTGTGGCAGAGCAGGTGGCAAGAGGATCTGTGAGGGACTCAGCACTGCTCTGGCTCTGTAGCCAGAAGCCCACAGGACACCTTAAATCTACCTAGAACAACACTGGATTCCCACCTTTGGGCATTGTTATTATTCCTGCAGTGCCAATCTGAAGCAAGGACACACACAGAGCCTGTTCCTCATTCTGACATGGATCCTTCCTTGGCTTAAGCCTTGCACCTTCTGTGTAAGGATGCTGTATAAGCACTGCTGGGGAGTAGAGCAGAGAGAACATGAGTACTGAAAATAAAACTCACGTTGGTGGCCTCTGTTTATATAACAAGATAATTTACCTGTTGTCTCTATTATCTTGTTATGACAGTAACATATCCTGAATTCCCTGAACTTCATGGACAGCTGTCATTGAAGGATACCCAAATGGATGCAGCCAGCACGTTGCAAAGACCAGGACACACCCTGCCATAAGCTAAAACACAATTGTCAGATATATCTAGGATTCAGTTCAGATCCTTTAGTCACCTGCACTTGATCTGAACTGACCTTTGCATTCCTGATGCAGTGCTTCCACAATCCCCTCCGTGATGCTGTTTTGTCAAGTTCTCTGGATTCTCTAAATGTAGACTTACAGTTCAATATCAAAGAGATATTATTTAACATATGTCATTGTTCATCACTTACCTTCTGCTAGAATGGGAATATTTTAAAGGACAACAAAGTATGCTTATCCCACCTAAGATGTGTCCAGGGAGGGGCAACAAGGCTCATGAAGGGTCTAGAAAACAAGTCTTATGAGGAGAGGCTGAGGGAGCAGGATTTGTTTAGTCTGGAGCAGAGGAGGCTCAGGGGGACCATGTCACTCTCTACAGCTGCCTGGCAGGTCTCTCCTGCCGTGCCTGTGGTGAGAGGACCCAAGGAAATGGCCTTAGGCTGAGACAGGGGAGATTCAGATTCAGAATGAAAAAAGAAGGTCTCAGGGTGGTCAGGCATTGGAACAGGCTGCCCAGGGAGGTGGTGGAGTCTGAGGTGTTCAAGAGCTGTCTGGACCTGCTGCTGGATGATGTGGTTTGGGGGTTGGAGTGGCAGGGCTGGGTGGATGGTTGGACAGGACAATCCTCTCTTCAGACAAGATCTCTTCCAACCTTGATGAATCTGTGATTTTATGAACAATATCACATCAAAAGGGAATAGTTTCAAGAAATAGTTTCAAGTTTCAATAGTTTCTTCATTTCTTTACAATTTTCCTTAAAGAAATCACAGACTGATAGAATGTCTGAGGTAGGAAAGGACCTCTGGATGTTATCTTGTCCAACTTCCCTGCTCAAGCAGGGCCACCCAGAACCAGCTGCCCAGGATTGTGTCCAGATGGCTTCAGAATCTGTCCAAAGATAGAGAATCCAAGTTAAGAAATATGGACTTTGTTTCTTGATAGCCTTTGATGAATCATTTAAAATATCTTTCCTTCAGGTTTCCCCTATGTAAAAGCAAAGCACAACCTTGATTTGTAAAGTCCTCTGCAGTTGCAGAGAGAAAAGTTCTGTTGAAAGCTAAATACTACTGTCAAAATATCAGGGAGATAAAATTAATACTCATAATATGAGAGAAATATTTTCTTTCCAATGAAGGAGACAGATGTTAACAAGTAGCAGAGAGCTCTGTGCCTGTATTTAAAAATGAAGTGATGCTGAGAAGCAATGTCAGAGGAAGTAGATATTTATATTTTTCTGCATATTTACTTCTAACTATAGTTCATATTTAATAAATTTGCCCAGAAATTATATATTATAAAATATTAGTGCAATATATCTCTAAGGAAAGTCACATAAAGGGAAGAAAAAAAAAAAAAAAAGTGGGAGGATCACTTAATTAGCCCAGAGTAAACCACAGCAAACTGAGTTGTAATATTTCCTCTTTTTCCATTTAGCAAACTTAAGAGATGTCCCTGCTACTGACACAGCATCCTTGAAGAATAAGGTGCCATGATAAATGGTACTGAGTAATGCAGGAATTATATATGAATTGAGTTGTTTTTTTAAATTGTTAATTAGTTATTTTCCCTGCGTTTTTTGTTGTTGTTGTTCTTCAGGGTTTTTAAAATATTATCTCCCTGTACTCATCTTTTGTTTTGTCTGGTCTTAGATATGCTTTTTCACTCTGATTTTTCAGCTCTGTTATCTCTACCCCTCTTTTACTCAGTTCTTGCTAACTGATTTTAAGTTCAGGATGAACTTCTGAAACTTCTGAACCTGTTGTGGTTGAGCTTCTTAGAAACAAGTTATTCTAGAAGCAAGATCCAGAGAGGCAAATGTACTTATTACAGCCTGGCTGTTTGGAATCTTATTTCTCTACTCACAAACCACACCCATCACACCACTCCGTTGCCAGTGCCACGAGTCAGAACACAGTAGGAAGTCAGTACAGATTAAAACTCTCCCATTTCCCACTGACTTAAGGTGAGTCTTAGCCCCCACATGGCTAAAGCAGCTCCTGAAAACACTCCTTGAGTCCTAAGGAACCTAGTAAATGTCACCCTGAAAGGAAATCAAACTTTTTCATTTTATTTTTCTTCTGTAATTAATATAATCTGATACCTACATAGCACTATCTAGAGATGTTTGTCTTCACTATGGCACATCCAAACCCTCCATTACCTTGAAATATTAAGTGAAAAGGCTAATTCAGCTCAGCTCTCAAATACAAAAATTAACACTGGATAATAAAGTTAGAGATATTCTTATGACACTTCAGTCTGAGGAACTGATTTTTAAAATAATGCAGTTGCTCTGACATAATTATGCAAACCCAGTGGCATTTTGTTCATTCCAGTAAGAATGAAAAAAAGGGAAAAGTACCCACATGATGGGTCATGTAGGATTGCTCTGATAAAGGGAGGAAGCGTAGTATGGAAGAAATGAAATTTTTCTTTTTCATGTCATAAACCTCATTGCTATTAATGATGAGGATAAGGCCTTTGAAATTCTGGTATTTAAAGACTACCACAGAAACATTTCCATCCAGCAAGTCCCACTACTGATGGTGGTTGCTGCAGAAGAAATTCAGCTACAAGCAACTAGAGATTGATTTTCTTCCCCATAAAATTTGCTGCCATCTATATTAGTTAGGGGTGGTCTACACCTTGCATGATTATTTTGGTGTGTTACATCAACCTCCTGCTCACCTGTTTTATAAATTTTAAGAATTATCACAATGAACAGCTTTTTTTCTTGACAGATTTTTACATTAAAAAAAATATGGTGCTGCAAGAAATTCAAATCTATAGCAACAGATCAAATCCTTCTAACAATCCAAAGTGGGTCTCCTGCTCTCCCACCAAACTACCACAAGCAACTCTGTAAATTGTGACATTTTCATTTGTATGAAAATCAAAATAAATCCCAGGGATACACACACATACTTTCTAAATTTATGCAGCTGTTGTCTTAACATGCTAAGAAGGCACTGAAATATTCAAAGCTGTCTTTTCTTCTAGTTAGTGTTTTTTTTAACTTTGGTCCAAGAAGGTCTCAGTAGCATTCAGTGTCAAGAGAATGTGGTAGATGCCAAAAGTATGCAATTTGTCAGACTGCTGGCAAAGCACACATGTAGCAAAAAAAATCACCAGGGCAGGAGTCTAAGGAAGCATAATCACCAATTCTTTCCCATGAATGTGGGCTCCATCAGATGTGAGAGCAGCAATATTGGTTATTCAGATTTCAAATAGGGATTAACTCTCCCAAAAACCTATGTCCTTGGTGTAATTTGAAAAAAGGACGTCAACACTTTACTCTCAGTAGCCAAAAAGCTATTTCCTCTTGAAAAAGAACGGCAAACACCAGAAAACTCTTTTGCAGTTTAAAAGCTCCTGTCTGTGCACATTACTCTTTCACAGAAAAAAAAATAATAAAAAAAAATTATAAAAAAAAAAATCTCTGTTTTGCTCTGTACACAAGGCTGCAACTAATTACAAGAAGAGACAGATGCTGAGTAGCCTTAAGGCTTTCCCTGCCACCACAGTGAGTCTGTGTGCTAGTCAACAAGCAGGTAGTGAGTGAACTCAAATGTTATCTGACAAGGCAGCAGATCCCATCACCTAGGGTTAGAATACAGACAAGCAACTCCGTGTTCAAAAGTAAAGACAGAAAAATTTCAAGCAGATTGTTTCTGACAGAAATCATATCACAGCCGCACTTTCTGACAAAGTCTCTGCGAATGAAACTATACACTTTCTGTTTTCCATCTTCCCCTTTAAGAAACAGCCAGGATTTCAAAGGTACATTGAAGGTGACAGCTCAATGCACAGTGCTTAGCAAGTGCTTCTGTGCTTGCTTTCTCTTTGCAACTATTAGGGGACCTCTACCATTTGTCTGTGGGGTTGCAGAAGAGTGCCCCACTTTTTCCTACTCATTCTTTGTTTCCCAGACACTTCCAGCTTGCTCACATATGTCAAATGTCAGTTTCACAACATAAAATCCTGGCATGGAAAAGCTTCACATGACTACCTGGAAGCTTTAAAGAAGTTGCACCACCCTAAAAAAGTAAAGTTAACAAAAGGATAAAAACTTTACTATAATTGCCAATACTGTTTGCCCTGAAAGACAAACAAAATCTCCTGCTGATCCTAGCAATTAATTCCTTATTAGCCTTGAAAGAGAATTTTTTGCCCTTCCTTCACAATAAACATGATCCCCATACATTTTCGAGTGTTACAAATCTCTGCAAAGTAACAGACTTGAACAGTTTTCTTGCTTTCCACCCAGAAAGGATTGAGTTCATCTAGATTGATTTGGCTGTTTCACTGTGAGTAATGTCAAAACAAGACAGGAGAAATACAGTGTTCAATGGAGCACAACAGATTTTATGTACATAGGTTCTAGCAGTGCTGTGGATTTTGACCTGCAAGCTGGGCATTTGCTCCCAACGGCCCGTGAAAACCCCCAGGGAGGTTTTTGGGCTCTACTGACTAGTATTATAAATACCACTTCCTTTAGCTGAGGACGAGTGTTTTCCAGCCTTAAAAATTAAACTGAGAATGTGAGGCACGCTTGCTTACCCTGTGGTATCATTAAGACACTGAAGGTGAATAAGGCATTTATGTCTAAGTATTCCTTTCAGCAGAGTGGGGTGGGATATTCACACTGCTAATTACCAGGGGTGAGGGACAGAGGACTGTGAACAGCAGCAAGTGAAGAAGTACCAAACATTACAGACAGAACATGGTCACTGTGTTAAAGTTACTTTGGACTCCAGATTTCTTTTCCGTTTCCATTCCTCCTGCTGACATTTTTAGGAAAGACATTAAGGATTGTTTAATACTGTGAATTCACAGAGCTGATCTCTACATTACTAAAACTACTATGGCAGCATATTTCACTTGAGATTATACTAGAAATCTAGTGGCATGAAATATGGAAATTATGTCTTGTTGGATTCATTCAATTTTATAATCAGTGCAGCACAGTGATTTCTGTGCAAGATACTGACTTTAGCCATAATTAAATTTACATGGCTTGGGATAACACCTTCCACAGTGGCATAATACGTAACTTACATAGTATTATGTTCAGAGTATTCTAAACTCCTCAAATTTTGAGCAGTCTCTGACAGGAATTTCTAGGCATTAGAGCTAACAGACCTATATCACCTGCAGTAGTTCCCAATTATAGAGTATTTCATTAAATTTTGTTTATTAAGTCTTCGTACCTCATCAGAGAATTTTTATCATTGGAATGTATTTCTGTCTACAGAGTATCTTACAGAAAATCAAACTCTTTGCTAGCAGTAATCTGTCTTTACAAGTCTAGGTAGCAAGGCTGTGCTTATTCTGTGAGGGTTTATCCTATTTGGGCTGCTTTAGTCAGCTCCTTGCAAGGTAACCCCTCTGCTCACTGGTACAGTAACAGCAGTGTCACACAGTTTATGAACAATTTAAAAGCACTTAGACTTGGGGGCCAGTCATGCACATCATGTGTGGATTTGAGTGTCCTGCCTGAGGTTATGAAAGACCTACAGTCCACTTCTCTGTAAAAAAAGTCTGAAAAAACCAAAACAAGAGAAAAAGCATCGTTTGCAACAGCAGTGTATTCTACCAGCTTATTTCTCCGTTTCCTCTGACAAATTCTTTGAATCTCTGCTAGGGAAATCAACAAGCAACCTTGAGCTGTCTTTAAAAAGTAGTGGGAAGAATAAAAACTTGACAGCTTTTGTTGTAGTAGAAAATGAACAAGAAAAATCAGACCTAAAAAAATTAACCAAAACCTTGATAGTTCCAGACCCCTGGTACTTCAAAGCTGATACACAGTTTAATTCATCGAGGCAGACCCTGGACTTGAGAACACTTAGGCTTCGGACCTTACTGCTTCAATGAATGGTTGGATGGCAGTAATAATAATCATAATATTCATGATAGTAATAATAATAATAATAATAATCTTTCTCTAATCAAATGAGCTGCCTGGTCTCTGTGAAATCATTATAGCATGAGTGCCTGAGCATCATGAGTTCTCCTTGATTAATGTGAGCATCCAGGAAGGCAATGTTCACAGAAGGGTGAAAATTACAAGAAGTGAAAATTACAAAGGAATTACTAAAGAAAATGACTAATATAACCCAGTGACTCAGTTACTCTGACTTTGCTCCAGACTTACAGCAAGATGAAAAGAAATTACTTCAGGCATTAGCTCTTTTTACACTTTTTTGTCCTGCTCCATGGAACAAAAGCTGTTAGTTCCTGCCTTCCCAGACAGAGGACCAGCTGTTTTAAGAAGCACTGGGGAGCTGCACACAGAGAAGTCCTGATGTGCTTGAGACATGGTCTCCACAAGTTTGGAAAGTGCTTTTAAAATTCTTCATGTAGCCTCATCACCACACTTTGTGCCTGCATAAAATTCTAGCTACTTCAAGCACATTTTGATAGCAATGCTCCTTTACTTTCTTGATCTTTTGTCTGTTTTGATGACCCAAAAGGGCTAAAAAACATGAAAGAAACTTTTTTGAATCTGCTGATGCTAAATTATGTAGGTTTTCCAAAAATAGTCACATATAAAATTAAATTAAATCAATAAAATTAATTAAAACATCTGATAAACAGGTGTTTGCTGCAAAATCCGTAAGAAAGCATTGGGCAGAATGGTAGATATCTTCTATTAATAAATTATGGCTACTTTATGAAAATTATAAAGGAAATTATTTAAAACCAATTTGTAAATGTGCAGAAAAAGATATGTACAGATTTTGGAGCATGACCTAGATGTTCCTGGAGGACTCCCCAGGAGTTGCCATTGCTGCACACCAGCACTGCAGCAGGAGGGCTTTGTTGTAGCTGTTGCATGACTCCACATGAAGGGGACACTGCACATCACTCAGTGCCCTACTCAGAAGTTAACATGCCTCTGGTGCTTTGGAAAAAACTCACACTTTACTTCTAAAGTTAGAAATACTTAACAATCCAAGTTCCTAAACAACTGATTGGGGAATTCTGAGGAAACAGACCCTGTTGACAGTGAATTAAGGATAAGCAGCTGCCTGAATTCTCTCCCTGGATTGCCTAAGGGTCCAGAATTCCTATTGTCACACAAGCTATAAAGCAACAGAAGCAGCACAGGTACTCAGGAGAGTCTAAAATAAAATTTAAAAGTGTATATGTACTCCAGTGCATATCTGTGCATTGAGAACTTATTTAAGGATGGCACATGCCTTCTCAGAAATTATTCACTCAGGGTGTTGTCTCTGCAGATGAAAACATACATGAATTGTCTGTTAATTTGGTAATAAAGCCTTGTAGCAAGGCACAGAATGGCCAATTTAATGTGCAGCCTATATATGGAATTTTAATTATCCTAATTTGTGGAAAAAACAACCAAACCTACACAATGGCAAAGAGTATCTTTTTGTCCTGTTACAGATAACTAACTACTAGTTATGTTATGGAAATGATGTGTTATTTTAGTGTAACTAATGAAGGAAACCAAGGAGGTTTGCTTCGTTTCTCTCTGCTGTTTCCAAGTAGCTGTTGCTAGTTAGTCCATACAGTTAAATGATTTTTTGTGCATCAGGTGCTTACAAGGGCAGGAACTTTGCTTTGGTACACGTTTGTAAAGTGCTATGGGTACTTCTGGTCCTTTAAAGAATAAACAACACTAGTATGCTTCATTTAACATGTCTAAAAATATTTTTCCCCCAGGAACAGCATGCAGGCACTCTGTAACTGGCCACAAGGCCAATAAAGTGTGATGCACAGAGACACTGAGGGTTGTCTCTCTCCATCTTACTGTCCATTGCTGTAATCTCTGGCTCCTGCTTAAAGCCCTGCCACACTGGGAACTGGCTATTCCAATAGTTAATAATCAGGGTTAGACTGGGTTATACACATCTTGACAAGGCAGTACTCATTAGGACATAAAATAGCTATTGAACTCAGCCTTTTTCCTCACTGAGGTCCTTTGCTAAAACAAAACAAACAAAAATTGCTTTATAGCCCTCAAGGTGGTAAATTAAAGAAAAACACATTTTTGTATAGAAAAGGCAAACAATCACAGAAGAGTATGCTGCGTCTAAAGGTGAGTGCTTTTACACCTTTCTGACACAGCACACACCAAAAAGCAGTGTTGTTAAGCCATATCCTCCCCGGTTCCCTTTTTCTTCCCCAGCACTGGCAGGATCTGCTGCTGCTGCTGCTGCCCGTGGTCTCCTCGGGGCACCCTCCGCTGGCAGGGCCGGCTGTTCCTGTCAGGGACACACGGTCCCCTCTGCGGCCGCCCCTGCAGGACCTTTGATCATCACTGACAGTTGCCCTGCTGCTCTCAGGAGCGCCAGGAGGGAGAGCTGAGGGGCAGAAAACTTCCAGATGCAAAGCCATTTCCATAAACGATGGCCACAAATCCTGCCTCTGCAGAGACCCAGGGGCAGCGCGGCATTTACAGAGCTAACAGAGCTTCTCTGTGAGGAAACCAACGTTGTGCTTGTTTATCAGCAATTTTGCATCTCAATTGCTTTTGTTAGAAATTCAATTTACCTGGTCATTGCTTCTGGTCAGGCATTTTTTGGTTTTGTTTGTTTGTTGGGGTTTTTGTCTTTTTTTTTTTTTTTTTTTTTTTTTTTTTTTTTTTTTTAATATACATTTTGTGAGAGTTCTCCGTATTGAAACCAGATGTTTTCTAGAAGAAATCTTCCTGCCAGTCAGACAGCACCTAGTCAGGTATTTGTAATGACTCAGGTCCCCTTACTTCTTCAGGAAACACTCTGAAAGAAAATCCAACATATATAAGAAAATGAATAGGGCTGCATAAAGATGTTTTGGTTATACACGGTGCATCCCACCCCCTTGAGCCACACTTAGACCTCACAATCATTCTTAAAGATAGAGAAGGACAGAAAAATTTGGGTTGTTTTTTTGTCGTGGGTTTTTTCCTTTGTTTCTTAGAGACCAAACGAGACGGACCATCAGGAGGTTTCCCTGAGAGATCTTCAAAGCTGGACATGGATTCTCCATGAGGAGCCACTCGGCAGGAAATAGCAGGCAGTGTCTGCTTTGGATGTCCTGGAGCAGATCAGATGTGCTCAACCCTATTGCTACATTTGTTTCCACTCATTTCCGATGGAATGGCACTCCTCCTCAATCTCGCCCTTAAAGAAGGCAAATCCCTACGGTCTCAGAAGCAGCCATCCATCTGGAGGACAGAAGAGAGAAGTGGAATTAAGAGTGGTTTTTCCAGGCTTCAGTAGTGGTGTTAGTCAAGCTACTGGATATTTATGGCAGCACAAAGGAGCCAAAAGTAAACCACAATCCTGTGGTGCATGTCCTGCAGGGTCAAACATGGATCTGCCTTGACTTCCTCAGGATTCTTTGGGACAAGGAAAAAGTCAGTCATGTTGCAGAAATTATGGCCAATCCTTTTAGGTAATATTTCCTGAGCTCAATTATTAATTCTTAAAAATATACCTAAATTATTCTATTAAGACCTATATTGACTGAATCAATATCCAGGAGCATGCTGGGGACAATCTGTCCCATATACTAAGATTATTTGTTCATTGTTGTCTATTTTCCATTATTACCAATAATTTACTCATCAAACAGTACATAAATATAAGTGTTTGTTTGAAATAAACATTATTTAAATTTTACACAACTTAACAGGAAAAAAGTACAGGACTAAAACTATTTGCACCAACCTCCAAGAAAAGAAGTTCAAGGCTTTTGGGTGTTTAATGAATTAGGTCTTGGATTGTTGTTAAACATGAATTTTAGCCACATTGAAAATTGTTTCTTGGTAATAACAGGTTTTGAACAAAATGTGTGGTTTTTTCTTTTCTGTCTCTCATCAACTGTTATTTTGTTTCTCTTTTTGTCCCCAGCTGCTCATGGTATTACTTGCTTAATTTTTCCTGTTTCTCTTTCGATCTTCCCTCCCTCCAGGTGTTTCAATGCCAGATTTCAACTATTCTATTTGTAGTAGATCTCTCTAGGAGAGTCGTTTCAATTGTATTGTTAGGTTTTATGTACTTATTGTTTCTGTTTCAAATTAAAACAATCTTATCAAATCATGATTATTCCTGTTAGAGTAATTTTTGGTTGGGTTTTTTTTTGCATAAATATACATTAAAATGTGGCTGAACACATCTTCATTTTACAGAATAATATCTTTCTATTTATTGATTACCATCTCAAGTAAACATACCATCAGCTCACCAAAATCAATATATAGTTGGAATTTATATTTGAGAATTGCCTGGTAGCAAATAATTTTTCTCACTCTGTACATGTAAGTTGCAGACGATCTACAGACTGGAGACCATATTCAAGTGTCAGAATAAGAACTGCACAAGGTACATGAGAAAGCTTCTTTCTATAAAATGTATTTCCTCCTGTAGCAGTAGGAAAATCCATTCAGTGACCAACCTTAGTGGTCTAGCAGAGCTTCTGCTGCTGGAACAGTTCCACAAGTGAAGTCAGACATGGACTAAAATGAAACAACCTGCAATTGCTGCTAGAATTGTATGAATAACTATTTCCCATCCTGTGCCAAATGTACTCTCTCAGATATGTCATTAACCAACTGTTTCTGTAGAAATAATCTGATTTTCTGTTATGCTTCCACTGTATTTTGCCACATTCTTGTGATGACATATTCACTGAAGAACCACTAGAACTTAACATATTTCAGTGGTTAAAATAGCATCTCAGAGTATTTTGACATCAGTGAGAACAGGCACAAATCTCTGAACCTAGTTTGACCTTTTGTATAGATATATTGGGGAGCTACACATGGATGAAGAAAAAACCTGAGCAGCATTAAATTTGCCTCCTTACACTGATCTTATATTTGTATTGTAGCAAATAAAATTTCACCAAAGTAAAAATGTAGCTGAGATTTAAGTTTGCTCTACATCCATTGTTTTGTAGGCATTACTAGGAAAACTGATGAGCTTCCAGGACCATAAATGTTTATCAATATCAACCTCATAATTTCTCCATAAGGTTTTTTGGTTCTTTTTACTGAGTTTCTGTGCCAACATAGAGAAATAAGAGTCTGTGAAAAGTTAGTCCCAAAAGTAGTCTTTAGTTATAGTGCCTAAACTGAGTAAAGATACAGTAGCTCTCTGCAGCAGCCAGACTACATGAATCTTTAAAACTGCATTAAATGTTATGTGTCTACACACCAGTTCCACCCATCAAATCTTAGTGCAGAGGGATTCACATGAGCTCACACAGCAATAGAAACAGTAGGAAAAACTGTTTGCCTAAAAAACCCAGCTTCAGTAGGGGGATCTCCTCGTGGTCTGCCATGGGGCTTCCTCCTCTGGGGGAACAAACTGACATTATCCTACCTGGGATTCAAATCAAAATCAGATTACACTCTCACTGTGTGCAATGCTCAATCTTTTCTCCTCTGCAAGCATTTACAAGACACAGGGTATCCTTTACCAAAGAAGAGAACATGTAATGATAACGTATTTATGAAACTTAAGTGGTTCAATTATTTTCATCCCAGTAGCTTTATGAGAGAGGTAGAAGTATGAAACTCCATGAAATGATATAACTCAGAGGAATTATTACAATGCTTGTGCATTACTACTAATTCCACGCTATTAGATGATACTATATCTTTTCATAATGAAGATTAAATGCAGCAGAAACCATATAATGGCAGAACTGCTGTAGATCAAATTGAGTCTACCATAAGAAAAATGATCACTGATCCCAAGACGTTATGGAATAGTAAACTTAAATTGTGCCGCTTTTCAAGTTTATGTGACTATGATTATTTAATTTTCCTTTGTGCGTGCTCAAGTATAGCTGTTATGCGACTACACATGAGAGAACCTGAAATTAATTTGTCTGTATAAGATCAGTGACTGTACAAATTCTTATGAAAACTAACATGCCATGACAATAGTAATTTTGATAAAATTACAGCAAGAACTGCAATTCTCTGCCATCTGGCTGTCTCATCATAACTACTTTGATGTGCTTTTTATTACTTATTTACTTACTTCAACTACTTTAGCAGTTGTTTCAGAGCTTAGAAACGTTAACTGCAGAACAATATTAAAGAAACAGCATTGCCAAAGCTTAGCATTAATTCCTTACAGAAGTCAAAAACGATCTACAATCATCTTTAATTAAAGCCCTAAAAATAATAGATCTACTCTATAATAGATCTAATTTACAAAGCAGACACATTTTCTATTTTATGTTTTAAAAGTCAAATATATCTCAGTTTTCAGACTAGTCTGATTAGTTTATTCAAAAGTCTGAATGAACTGCCAGACCCCTTTCATCTTCTTAAATAAAACCTTTCGATTGCTTTCGGAATTGAGTTACATGTTTACTTAATATATGAACACAATTAACAGACTGAAAGAGAAGTATATCTAGGTACATTTTTATAAATAAGGAACCCATTTACTTGAGGTCAGGGTATCAATACTGTGCATTTCTAATTCAATCATATTTATTCCAAGGCAAATCATCTCTTTGGTGACTTCTTATGAATACTAACTAGCCACCATAATTTATTTCCTTTATAAGGGGTGGAGGATGGTGGGGAAGGTCAAATACTGCCTTTATGTTACCACTGCAAATTTGTTTGCTTGGTAAAAGTCCTGATCTGAAAACACAAAACTTCTGTAATTTTGTACCGTAATCTTTCAGATTCACATTTCTGAGACAAACCTCAGCACGTCCAAAGCTCAAAGAATCTTTGCTTTTTTCCAGGAGATATGGGTACTTTCCATATCCCTCAGAGAATTATTAGATCATAATATGCAATATGGTTCCAAATGTGTGCACACAAGGTATCATCTACTGCATAGTAATTCAGCACACATGGATTTTATAGAAATGTTGAGCTTCTGAAGCCCAAGGCTAAAAAAAAGATGTTGCAGAGTACACAACTACCAAGAGTCACACCATGTGCCTGAGAGAGATATCCCAATGCTCCTTGAGTTCTGTCAGGCTTAGGGCCATGACCACTTTCCTGGGGAGGCTGTTCTGGGCTGTGAGGGGTGAAATCCCCCACAAAACCCACCTTGAGCTAATCCACATGGGTCTGGTTTGGCTTTCACCCATGAACCTGTAAAGCCCACTTCCACCTCAAAGGGGTGGCCAAACCCTCCCCTGGGGTACAGTGCCAGCTCATGGAATTAATAGAGCTCAGTGAAACTGGAGGAATTAATGCCATGTTAGAGTTCAAGTCTGTATCTTGGGGTCAGGGCAAGGAACAGGAGTGGTGGAACTCCTCTAATGATGCTGTATTCCACCTTCTGTGAGCTCTAAAGTCTCAGGGAATTAAATTTAAAAAAAAGGAAAAAGAAAAAACAACAAAACCACCAAACATTTACAGATAGAGCTGCCATCAGAAACTCCTTGCAGATGGCATAAAATAGCTTAACTACAATTCAGTAGGAGCTAATTTCAGTCATTGCTAATACATGCTGGGTAGAAAATTAGTGTCAAACAACAAAATGGCATGATTTTTTAAAAGCATTTGAATTCAAATTTCAAATAATCTCTATTAACCAGCATTCAAGTTTCCAGATTCAAATCTCTCCCACAGAATTACACAGTACCAGCTATTCTTCCAGTTTTAACAAAAAATACAGAGGATGTTGAACATTATTGTTAGATTGTAATAATTAGAGCAGTGAAACATATGGCTATATAATACAGCCACATATTTATGTAGTGACTGGACAGATACAGCATTTTGCTAATTGTTTGCTTATCTAAGTTACATTTCTCTGCTGAACAGAGTGAAATGTTTCTGCACAGAGGTTTTCCTGTTAGTCTATATTTGATCCCTCTATAGATTTACTAGCAGAGACCTGCCTGCATAGGCCATGATACCAAAATTATGGAGGCAGAACATGCTATTCAGATTTGTTTCCCTGGGCCTGTTTATTTATTTTTATAAAAAGCTTTTTTACTTTTTACTCCAAAGACCTAAAAATGAAAAGGCTATCAATTGCACCATAAATGGGTATATCAGACAATCTGCAGATTTATCTTGGAGGCAAAACAATAGACTCATTGCAAAAATACTTCTCAAAAGCACCAGAGCTACTGCTTTGGTAACACCACGTACAAAGATTTAAGCAACACACTTGCATTATATTTTTATTGTGCTTTCAAAGGTCCCAGATTAATAACAAGTTGAAACAGGCAGTAATGGAGGTAGTCTGTACATCTGAGATAGTAAACCACAGGTTGCATCTGTAGAGAGTTAAGACTGCAATACTGTTAATACTACAGGTTTCCAGAAGTTGAGAAGTTATTTTTTTAAATTAGAAGGTGAATGATTTTTGGAAAGAATAATGGATTTATTTTTAAAAACATATGGGTAGTAGTAAGAGTCAAGTAGTTGGTTGCATAAAACTGGAAAAAAAAATTGCTTTCTGTTATTGTAAAATTAGAGAGCTTTCTGATCTGCTTTGTACTAACCCACATTCCTAAACTTGACCTGTGTTTACAACAGCCAGAATACATAACATGTACAGAAAAAAATGCTAAATGTAGAGGCCAGTTAAAGGAACTAACAACAATTTAACCTGTAACTTGTTAAGACCTTTTGAATATAATACATTCAACATTAATCTTTAAGGCCAGTATTGTTATACCAATCAAAAGGGCATTCTCAAGTCCATGGTTTAAGTGAAATCTCTATTGGGCTTTATATTTTCCTCGAAGCAAGCTGCAGAAGGATAAATACTTGTTAGTTAGAAGTTCTAACTCTGAATAAAATTATTTCTAAAGTGAGTTTTTGCTATGAAAATAATAATTACATGCCAAAACCATCCAAACAGTGATGCTGGGACAAAACTATGACTTGGGAGATAATGGATAGAGTCAGCAGGGACTAAAATGTGCAGCGTTTCCTGGTCATTTATTCACTGGAAGATTTGAAAATCAGTTTATTCATGGGAGAAAAATAACCTATTGCCACCAGTCCTTGATCATAAAACACATAGAACTTTAAACTCTCAGGGCAATATTGAAAGGAAATAAATGTGCATCTAATCAGCTTTGCCCTTCATAGCAGGTATCACTTTGGCAATCAGGAGCACACTGTGGATAGCAAAAATAATGGGAAGACAATATTCTGAGTGGGGAAAAAAAAAAGCCTACACACTTCACAAAATACACAGAGAGACTGTAACCACAGGTGGCTATTTTTGCTGACCTAAAACAATTCCCTAAAACGGTGGCTGTGATGCAGCCAGAACACGAAGGGCATGTTTTCATTTTAACTTATGCATTCTTCTGGAATCCTGAGGTCTGAGTAAACTGCACCATCCCAAATAACCCTTCAGGATGCAAAGGCGAGCTCACACTGACAATCCACAAAGAGGGTGCATGAAATGACTGCCTCTTAGTACTGAAATCCCAAAGAACCATTTCTCTTTACACGTCTGTATCAGGAATTTTATTCACTTCCACTTGAGAGAAACCTGACAAAATGAAGCCACCTTAGTGAACAGAATGGTAATTTTCATAAAATGCACAGTCAAACTGGTAAAGACAAAATCATCTAAATTCTCCAATTTTTACTTCAATTTGAAATAAAATAATGTGAAATACAGTCATTGTGAGTTTCTTATAATAAGCAACATTTTACAGGTACTAACACCAATAAGTAATGTATATGAATTTGCTGGCAATTCTGAACTGTTTGTCTTTCACAGGATTTCTTATGGCTATTTACATTTTCACTCAGTGAAAATCAATTACCTTCCTGCAATAAGCCTCATTTGCTACCTTTGAGTATAATAGAAACACCATTAGGATGATGACATTACCCAAAAGAAGGGCACCACACAGTTGGTAGACATAAATTAAGGACCCTTTCACATATGCATTAGAAATACCGCTGTGACTGAAATATGCATAAAATCTGTATCTATTAGAGCTATTAGCGTGTGCCGGTGATGATTTTGAAGGAGGAGGGGGAGATTGTGATCTACTACTTTGACAAAATTATGTATTTCCTTTTTTTTTTTTTTTTTTTTTTTTTTTTTTCTCGGGATGTGCCACTGATGCAATAAGCAGAGGCCCCCAGCTGAGCTGCATTTGGAAATGCCACTGAGCATGGCGTGCGCGCTTCACTTGGCTGAGCCGGAGCCGGGCTCTGTCAGCGGCACAGCGAGCGCGGGCGCGCCCGGCCGCTCCTCCTCCCGCCCTGACCTCCGCTGCTCCGCGGATGTACGCCTGGCTGCGGGCTGCGCTCATGCGGAAAACAGCTCCTGCAGATCAATTCATGGGATTTAGGGACATTTAACTTCCATCAGGGCCGCAGCATCTTATTGATATGTGGAGACTAACTTATTACGGAACGTTAATGGGACTAACGCAAAGGGCTTTGTGTTTGCTTGGGGGGAAGAAACTAATTTAGAGATTCCTCCCTTGGAGTCTGTTAAGCAGAGGAAGCTACTTCTGAACGCAGTTATTTTTACCTGGGCTCTTATGAGCTTAAGCAAAACAAAATTATAACACAGTGTGATGATGTATTATGTATTAAAAGCGTAAAATGCAACTCCCNGGAGAAGGGACTAAGAGGGATGACTGCCTGGCTGTTCACTGTGTATTTCAGTTTAAGAAGTAGCAGTTCATCAGATGGAGCAAGCTGTTACAGGTTTCAGAACAAAGAAAGGAACAAGTGCCTAATTAACCTGTGGAATAACTTGACACATAATGCTGCAGCTACTAAAGGATTACATTTTTTGAACAAAATCACAGTGGGCTTTTAAATTATTTATGCTAATAATTCCTTGTAATGTTTCATTTCCACAATATGAAGCAAATTGAAATATGTATGTTCCAACACACACAACTGCAGTATTCCCTTGAAATATTTCTGTACTGGATTCACTATGCATTAAGCAAAATGTTTTTTACAAATTCTTTTTAATGGACTGGAATAATCATAATTGTCACCATGAAGAGACACCACCACCCCCCTCAAAAATCCAAACACATTATCTTCATCTGCCTCAGAACATATGTATACACTGTAGTTCAAGACACTGTCATGGTACGGTTATCTCACATTCAGGGTACTAATAGGATGATGGTACTTGTTCCTGGGTCAGTGAACAAGCCAAAGCTGCCTAAAGTCAGACTCAAGCTTTGAGAGAAAAGAAAGAGGGGTTTGCCTTTTTTATTTTTTTTTATTTCAGCAGAGGAATATATCGAGAACTGGTTAGATTTTGCTGGTTCCAGCCTTTCATCTTTGCGTGCGCTCTGCTTTCTGCCCCAGCGTAGCTGTGCTGGTAACATTCCTGCCTTCAGGCCAGAAGGTCAGGGGTTGAAGGACAACATAAAAACTTAGGCTCTAATTCAGCGATGACACAGAGGCACAGTGCTCGTAGGGGAAGAGCAACCACACTGTCAAAGGTGTCTTCTTTGGATGAAACACTAAATAGAGGTCCCTACTGGCAAAGTCAAATGAAAAAGGAATAAAAGCTCCAGTGTGAAAAATATATTTTAAAAATTACTGCCACAGAGTTCAAAAAGAAAGCTAAAGTTCTGATGGTTTTCTTATTTAGCTAATTTTTTTTTTTAAATCCATCTTTCAGTATTTATGGAGGCCTGTCAAAATAAAAATATTTCTATTTTCAGTTTCATTATCAAATCATATTAGTATAATTAGACTACAAAATCTCTATCTTATTTACATTGATGTGGCTTTTGTTATTAAAAATTAAGGTATATAACCAAGTAAAAAGCGATTTCTATGCTTTTTTTGGAAGCAGATTAGAATGGAGTTTTAGTTGTCCCATTTTAAAATTTTTCATTTATCATCTTCATGTTGGCAGTGGGTTATTACTGCCCAGTGTTTCTGCTGGCAAGAAAATGAATTAACTATTTTCAAGTGTGATGAAAAATATAAAAAAAAATAGATAATTCAGTGAGTCCTAAACAAGGAACAAAGCTTTACCTGAAAACAAAGAACCAAAATTATTTTGGAGCTCATAATGCTAAGCTGAGAGAAGAAAAAAAGTGGTGAAATAAATTAAGCAAAAAATGTACCAGCGATCATTCTTGCTGTATATTTTGGGAAAAATGTGCAGTAGACAGAAGAAGGAGCCCCTCTTGACAGTTCAAGTGGAACTTCAATAGTTGGACGTAGAAGACAAAATGAACAGGAAAAAAGTCAGAATAAAAATTAATCTGATCACCAGAAACAGTGAGATGTGCAGCTTACAGCGCTTCTGAAACTTGAACCTGAATTTTTTGTTTCCTGGAAACTTCACAGATCTCTTCAGGTGCCATGCTGATATTTTGGAAATGCCCCACTGCTGCTGTCTTTAAAGAGATATTTCAGGGATTTTTATCAAGTGGAAAGAGTTACAGAGACATGAATAGAAGTTACACCCTATTAAATGTTCGTTTCCCCAGAAAACCTTGGAGGTGAGTGAGCAGATGGAACAATCTGGAGTAGACCATTACAAATCCATAAATCCTTGCCTGCTCACACAGATGGGGGGGTCTGCAGAGGCCCTGACCTTTGGTAGGGGCTTGCAAGGTGCCCCTGCTATTGGCCTGGGAGTGCCAACACACAGGGAATCAGCAGCTTCCCTGCTCCTGAGCACTCTGCAGGATCCTGCAGGGTTCTGGGGGCTTCCAAGGAGGCTTCTGATTGTGGAGCTTTTTGTCCATTTGTTTCTCCCCTGCTCAAGCCAGCTATGGTGACAAATGTTTACAGGCTTGGCACTTTGTATATGCGCTTTCACTCACACACTCAGAAATGCCAACACCTATACACACTTATTTATTTTGATAGCCCACTTTGTAAATGGGTGAATTCTTTAGTATTGGGCTTTTGGAGTATTTTATTTCTAAAAATATCATACTAAATTTTAAATGAAACTCCATACTTTAGCAATCAACTAAAAGTGCATCTGAAACAACAGTTTAACTTTAATACATTTATAAAGAGCTGTAATGATATTGGTCAACAAAAACAACAACAGCAAAGAAATGTTGAAATCCCTAAAGTTGGAGAAAACCTGATGTTATTTTATAGAAGAAAAAGAAACTCACATTTTTCTTCTTTAATTTTGTTCCATGTAGCTGTGGAAAATTCTTAAAAATCAGAAAGTAAAGTTATAAAAAAAAAAAATCTACTCACTGCCTATAATTTTTGAGTCGTTTTGTGTGGAAAACTGTTCAGTGAAATACTGTGACTCAACATGTGGTTACTACCAGACAATGCAATCTAGAATTCTCCACCTCCTGTAGCACAAACAGTGACCCCTGTGAGCTGCAAGACCATGTCTACACTCAAGAGTTCTGCCAGTTCCTTTCTAAATCAAAGAAAGCAGACCTTTGATAGCCAGACCAACATTGAAATTAAAGCAGAAATTATGTTTTCATCAGTATAGTTTTTTCTTGAGTGTGGAGGGAAATAAAAAAGGATTGTTATGTTGGCACAAACCTTAAGTGAGTTGCAATAAATGTGTTTGTGCTAGGAATAATTTCCTAGTGGGTACAATTCTGTCACAGGAAGTAATAGAAAAACATGATGTGCTAAGGCCAAAGTTTATGTTAACAGAAAAAAAATCCAGTTAATCTAAAGATGTTATTGAATGGCATTACAACAATAAAATATTGGCTCAGGGCCGCAGTGTTTTTAATAAGAGTTGGTACAAGTATTTAGCAGTCCTTACCATTTACCACTCCCTTTGGGTATCATACAGATGTTTATGACCCTATATTGTCCTATGGAAAACTCATTAAAGCTGTTCATAAGAGTGTTGACATCATGGCAGAGTACTGAGTTTTGGATCCTACGTGTTCCAAGCGTGTTTGGAAACCTGAGATAATAAGAAAAATCCCTTTCTGCTAAAGCTCTTAAATACAAGAATCACTTCTCAAAAAAACTTATAGTGTAAGAGAAAGAGGACATGAGTTGGAGTGCAAAAAAAACAGGCTAGAGTATTTCAGAATACAAACTTTTCCTGGTAAGCACCCTTGGAATGAAGTGTAAGAATCCCCTGGAACTGAGGTGAGCCAAGGTAATGCAAGGAATTCAGAAAGAGGCTTTCCTCATTAAACAGGCTTGCAAAGTAACCATGTACAACTAAACTAAGCTTCACCACTGCCTAGAGTGGGACAAATTCCTATCAAAAATATGGGAAAGTTGCAAACCTATGTAGTACAAAGGGAAAGATGGCAGTAAATTGAGCATACAATATTTTTTGGGTGAATATCAGAAAAAATATTCCTAACTGAGAAGGTGACTATTATACTGCAGAAAAGACACCCCCAAGGGAAATGATAGAAGTCTCATTCCTTCAGTCCTTTAAAAAGTAATTAGATAATGCAGAAGATACTGTAAAAAACAGTCCTGTGGTTTTTAAAAGATTTTAATATGACTGTTACATCTTTCTCATCTCTAATTTCTGTCATTTTAAGGATATGGCTGGACGAGCACAGACCACACATAGCAAGGAGGGAAATCTCAGCCTACCACTGGTTCCCCTCCCTGCTCACCTCCCTATTTCTTGCCATCCACACCCTTTTCCATCATCCTCAGATGGATGGAGGAGCAGGGGGCAATTACAAATTACATAATTACAAATTAATCTCTATTTTTGTTGCAGAAGCCTTGAGTTGTGCTCCAACAGCACAGAACTAATTTCCTTGTCTTTGGGAGTGGGAAGATTGGCTGTGCATTTGTCATTTTTGTCTTTGTCAGGGAATTTGTGGGGGTTATGCTCAGTACAAGGAGGTAAGTGAATAAAACAGCGTTTCTCAGTTTTAATATCCCAAGACTTTTCACTGACATGAGGATTAATGGCACAAAGCCTTCTTATACAACTCTTCTGTCACATATTGCATTACAAATCTATCAGATTCTCTCCATTTCAGTCACTGACACATTTTATAACCTTTTTTCCACTTTCAGTCTCAGAGTTTTCACATATCATCAAAAAAAGAAAGAAAACACCCATCAAAAAACCAAAGCCGACCCCATTCCATCTGTTGCATTTAAAAGCTTTATCTCAAAAGAGGTTCAGCCCAGTTCCTCAGACAGTTTCACTGTCACTTCCAGATACATGTACTTTTAGCAATAAACAAGGGTGATGTAACTCTTGATCACGTTGATGTCAACTACTTTCCCTGTGATTTTGGATAAATTCTCTTCTTTTACCTTCATCAATTAAATTTTATTTCAATAATGAGATATGATTACTTCAGTATATAAGCTAAGAATAAAATACACTTCTCTTTCTCTCTTGTATCATTTTACCCAGAAATAAAATAGTGTTTTGAAACATAAAACCAAACCCAAACACATAGAAAACACTCCAAACTACACAAATCCAAAAAAAATCTCACAAACAGAAACTTTAAAAAAACCCCTCTGGAGAGTGTTTGTGCACTGCTAAGTTTATTTACTATTTAGATATTTTGTATTCTGTGCATCCCATCCTTCTTCATAATTAAATCCCTTCAGTATTTTCCATGCCCTCTCTGTATCTTTGGGTGAAGTTGTGTGGTTTTAGGTGTTTTTTTAATTGAAAAGAAGAATTCCTTTAAAAGCAAGCAAATAATTTGGTGTTGCTGTTACTGGGTAATGAAGTGTCACAAATCCCAGAATGGGGTGAGGATGGAAACTCCAGTCCTGAAACCTGACTGGCACGGGCTGAGAGGATGCAGCTCACCTCAGATGGGAGCATGGTGAGATTGTTTGGGAGCATAATTCTCTTCCACAGCCACCAAAGCAAAAATAGCACATCCCTTTGAATTCTGACAGATCTGTAAGGATTCAGCAGTGCCCTGGTTTATACCTGGCTGGGAAACCCTTTCTTTTTCCCCTGTCTGTCTCCTATTCCAACACGTTAAGCATTAAAAAAGCAGCAACCTTTGCTAACCATGGTTCTGTTGCCAGTGACTCTGTTCTTGCTGTGATCTTGCTTATTCAAGTTGATTAACTCATTCAGTTTGTTTTCATTATCAGCTGATAACAAACACTTGATTAATAGATGAACCTGGATGAAGATAGGTCTGTGTTTTCATGTACAATTTACTTATAAAAACTGACTTTTAAAAAAGAATTTGCCTATTTTAAGCTAATTTGAAAGAAAAGTAGAGTATTTAATCCTATTTAAGTAAATTATCTCTGAACCAGTAATTGTGAACATGATTGGACTTTGTACAGAACTATGATGAAAAATAGCTTGAAGGCTGAGAAATATTTGGAGGTTAAAAAATTGGACTGCTACTTAATCAAGTTGTATTTTAGTTCATGTACTTATACACTTATCTAAGGAGGAATTGTATCTTGTAAAAATACAAAAAACTTCCATTGAAAGATATTTCGCACTGTGAAATTTTTGAAATTTTTATGAGACCTCAGATTTTATCTTTATAAATTTTTTAATACAGGAAATGTTTTACATTAGCATTTTATATGAAAAAAATAAATTTGTACATAATGTAGAAATGTGCCCAATTGTGAAAAAATAAGTGTCATAAATTTTTCATTGAAGATTTTCATCATCTTTTCATCCTTCAAAACTGACTGATCAAAGAGGCTGTTGTTGCACTTTCTCGGGAATTGAGGACTGATTTACACTTTTCAAACAGCTGATATTTTATAACTGATGGTTAATTATGATTGTTCTATTAAGACAATGATTGCAAAAAACAAAGTTTCTATGAGCAAGTGTCCAACCAGCAAATAAAAGTTGCATTTTCCCTTCAAATGCATTATCTAATATAACTATTTTAATTCATATTTAGACATTCTATTAAAATTGTTTGGTTTTTTTTTGTTTCCATGAGTCCATTGGACCTGCAACTCAAATGAATATTAAAAATCTCTGAAAAAGAATGGATGTGTTTCCAAATAAAACTGTCAAAATGTGTAAAAGTTGAGGCCCACCATCTTCACAACTTTCCAATATGTATGAGTACACCATTATTATATTTTGAATCATAGTTTAGCAAGAAAAATAATGCCTTTAACCTAGCATAGCTGTCTTAAATGCATGCAAACACATGTAAATAAATATGACAGCAGGGCAATTTCTCTGCAAACAATAAGCAAGTTCTAAAATCTTTTGAATGTTTCTCTGCAAATCCATGGCTTCAACCAGTACCTTCAGCATTAACCCTTCTTCAGAGGAATAACAGATTTCAGTGAGATTGAAAAAAATCTCTTTAGAGCCAGAGCTCTCATTTGCTTCCACCAGAAATAGTAATGTATCATTTCAGACTTTTGACAATACATTCCCCTTCCTCTCACAAATCTTTGCAGAGCTGAACAGCTTAAAGCAGAGCTGTGAACTGAGGAATTGTTTCACACGCTACAGGGAAATGCCAGAATCTGGAAGGCACCTGCCATGCTTCCCTGAGGTATATATGATGTATTAGAGAATTGTGCTGTATTTGCACACCTCCTGTTCACCACAAGCCTTTCTTTGCTCCACTTTTAAGTAGGAAAGGACACAGGGTTGCACTGGTGATCAGCAAAAATGGAGCAAGAGGAGCCTTTGTTTGTGTGCATCCAATGGCTCCATCACCTCATAATTCAGCAAGAGACTGGGACCTGTATTCTAGAGCAGGTTGCTTCCAGTTCTACAGCCCTCAAAGGAGCTAAGTCAGAAATTGGAGTCCTCAGAAGTAAATCAAAAGGTTTTTTTTCCTTGCATGTGACCACTATCGAGGACAGCTTGAACTTGGGGCATGAATCAGCAAAAGAGAATAAGAAAAAAAAAGTGTAAATACAAAAAGATGACCTAAACTCCCCTAAATCTACAGCAGTAAAAAAACAATTAGTACTAAAAAGATCTCAGTTCCAGCACAATGTACTTTCAGTCTAGTGAATGCAGTCTTGAATATTCAACTCCTGCAAAGTAATTTATACTAACCTACTCCAAGCATATTAGAACTTAAAAGCACAAAGGCATAGCAACCATTCCAAAAACTTACACCATTTTGAAACAGCTGTACACTTTTAAAGTAATTTTTTTAGTCATTCATTTCTCAGAAGTCATGACTCCATGTTGTTCTTAACAATCATCATTCACAGATGTGCTAAGAACTGCATTATGAGAGCAGGGATGCCTAATTCCAACAGTCTCCTGGCTGAAAATGCTCACAATGTGAGCAGAGTTTCCCAAGATTTATCACTGCTGTAACAGAAAAGACCTGCAGTTTTTGGTCAATCTGCAATCGTAATTGTCTCCTTTAACAGTAAACAAGTGGGCAAGGTTGCTTGTTTGTTTTGTAATATAATTTTAGCCTTGAAAAGCTGCCTAGTTTCATTATACACTGAATTATTTTAAATGTTATTCCCATAAATCTCAATGTTTCACTCAGAATAGTTAAGTATGGCAAAACATTCAGATGGAGGGGTATCAACAGACACTGAACACTGCTGCAAGTTCTGCAGATAAGACAGAATGGTTATATGAATACTGGTAACAGGTCTTATACGGATATGGAGAGTATTTCCATTTACAAAAACCGAATGTTGTATTTTAATTTAATTTCTTGTCTTTAGTGCTATAAATGCCAAGCAAATCATTAAAAGAAATGTCAGCTCTATCAGTGGCAGCTGCTGTTACTACTGAAAAAGGAGGGGAAGTGTAGGAGCAGGGCAGCCAGCAAACCCCACAGCGGTCTGCAAAGTCACTAGTGGGAAAACAACAAAGGCCTTTCCATGCAACTAACACAGATGTGCCCATAGCCAAACTGTCAGAAGCAGTTAGGATGACAGCTACTCACAGTTCATTATTTCCTTCTCACAGGTCACTGGGTGACAAGCTGGGTCACCATGCTTTGTCGGCTGCTACAAACTTCCCCACACCCCCTCAGCCCCCCAGTTCTGATGCCAGTTAAATAAAGGTAAGCTGCTCAAATTAGTACACTGATGTAAATAAATATCTCCAAGTGCTTTTTGAGAATGGGAATGTAATGTTTATTATACCTTCATTTTCAGATGGATATGTGACATTTCCTCTCAGGGATGAGCAGGGACCTGGATTTGTATCTGTAGCAGATACAGCTATTCGAATAATTTTGTCAAGATGTGACTAAAGCACATAATGAAAGCTAATTTGCCACCAATTCAAAGTTTTAACCTTTAGAACACTTACATGGCAGATACATCATCAAAAATCATTGCAACTCTGTGAAAAGATGTTTTTCTCAGAGAGGACTTTCCTCAAATAGAAATCCGAGGGGGTACTTAAAATGAATGCAGATTTCTAAAATGCAGAAAATACAGTCTAAATCATGTTCTCTTTTTTTTGGTGGAATGTGTATAAATAGATTTTTAAATACTCCAGTAATTAATTAATGTTTCTAATACATTCTTATCTGTCTTCATGGAGTAATCAATTTACAATACAGATGTAGATGATGACTTTTACCTATGTTTTGCCCATGTGGAATTTAAAATGAATGAACAGAGTATCAAGAATCAAGGTCAAGGATTTGCTTAGCTGTAACAATGGAAGTGGGAGAATATTTCCATTTCCTTGGGGCTATTCCTTAGTCACCTTCGGTACACTAGCAAGACTTACAAAAATGTAACAACTGAGTTTTTCCAAGTGACTTGGAAAAATTAAAATGAAACCAATTGTCCCAGATGGATCTGTCTTTGTATTAAATATGACAAGGTCATAAACATTCTGACTCAGATCCAAGAGTGCTTGTACCTAGCATGTACTTAACTTGGAGCATACTTAAATGCAGATCTGGATTAGAGACCAAGTATCCAGAAACCTGTGAAATCAAGCTTACTTATAGAAACAAAGTGATCCAATAAGGCCTGAAACCAAAACTGCACTAAAACTGGTGATTAATTTTAGAAAGGTGACCAGTACCTTTTAAAGGGACAATTTCCAAATTGAATGTATTGTTAAGAGAGCACAAATCTGTTGTAGTTGATACAAGAGCACTTTCTTACTTTCCTAGTTGCCCCCAACATGTAATATCATAACAATGAGAGAAGTAATTTAAACCACTGCCAGAAGTTACAGGGCTTACATTTCCACAACACCTAAAACATGAAGTCATTATTTTGACCCAGCAAAGATAATAATGCGTCATTCTTTATAAAAGTGTCCATTCCAAACTATTTTTGAGTGAAAGGGGGAAATGGATTAGCCATTTCTCCCACAGGAACAGAGAGAATGAGAATAAGGATGGCAAGGAAATCATTGTCATTAGTTACTTAGTTAAGTCATTAGTTCTTGTGCACCAAGGGAAGTACATAAACCACAATCACAGAGCTCAATGCTCTACTCAACCTTATCCTAAAAGCCAAGTCTTCTCAGGAGCTTGGATCCTCCATGTCTAGCAACTACCTTGTGTTGGATATTGGTCTGTTTGGGGCAATACTTGTCACTTTTTCCTCAATGGTATTTGCTGGAATGGAAAAGTTTTCACCTTTCACATGGAAACTCGGTGATTCAGTCAGGTAAATCAGAGATGAGGTTCATGTTTTTCTATCTTATAAGCATCACATATCATGTAAAGTGTTAAAAATGTGAGCTGCATTAAGTAAACATTGGAAACAATGCTCAATAATATGTCTGCAAAGATGTTAAGGACTTGCTAAGACCAATAAGATAAGACACATTAACAAAACCCTAAACCAAAGCAACTTCATTTCATTGTTATCTTTACATACATTGTTACCTTGACATATATCAAAGGAAAATGGGCAACTTGCTGAACAGTGTGCAAGTAAGAAAGGGACTGACTGCAGCCTTCAACCAGCAAAATTAAATAAGAAAATATGAAAGTATGAAAATTGTGCAGACAGCCTTACAACTTAATTAACTGTCTTCTTTAAAAACTCTTCTCATAGGGCTCTGCCCATCCCATTCTATAGAAAAGTATTTCCTTTAGCTGTTGTGGCTCACTGTGAAAGTCTCACTGTTCCTCAGAAACCAAATCAAACACTAAGAATGACTTCTCTGAAATGCATATTCTTACAAAACAGAGCTGGAAAACAAAACATTTAGCACAGGATTTAATAGCTTAAAGGGAGACACCGGCTTGTATTTGAGACTATCAGTGTACCCAAAGGATCTGCATAGCTGCCATAGATCCATCCTGGTACTGGCAGGAGATTTGCAGCATTCCAAAGCAGCTGGATGGCTGGTGATACACCATTTAACACCTCAAAATTAACCAAAACATCTGTGTCTGGGCAGCTGAGTCTCTTTCCCTCCCTCAAGCAAGCCAGAGTTTTGCAAAAATCTACAAAGCTGTTGAGCAGGACCATTGATCAAAAGAGGTTCCCAAGAACCAAGTTGAACTTTGGGGGAACAGTGATCATAATCTTCACCTTATCAACTCATGTAGCTGGACCAACTGAAGCAGTTCTAGAACACAGATACATTTTGCTCTACCACACAGTTCATACCTCATTTGTGCTTATGACAGTTTTTTTGTGCTATTTTGTAAAGGAAGGCAGAACTCTTTGCTATTTGGAAACTGAACATCTTTTCAAATCACAGAAGATAAAACCCTGTCTCCTAATCTTACATCACCTTTCAGTCACTGAAAGGATTCTACAAACTACAGAGTGGGATGTGGCAGCTGTTTAACAGAATACATTAGTACTTATCACAGTCTAGTGGAAAATTGCAGTAAAGAGAATTTAAATCACTTGGTGGCTCCCATAACAGTGGTAACTACAGAAGTTTTGAATTAGTTATAATTGCTATTTAATGCCAAATATTTCTGACAGGAAAATAATGTTATTTTGGTATTAAAATGCATTTTTCTGTATTTACTTCAAGTCCAAGAAAATGCTTCAGGCTGCAGAAGTCCACTTTTGGAAGATCTTGACTGCAGATAGCTTTCTAAATCAAATGTGTTTGGTCTGCAAGAAGAGATTTTTAGCTTAATCCTGTCATCTGAGGCTAAAAGCATAGACATTTAGTTGTAAACTCATTTATTCTGTTGTACTTGAATGAAGTTAGTTTTTAGTGACCCTGACATCACATGACACATTTAAAGCATAAGAATTCATACTCAAAGCACAAAGGAGTAAATGATGGTGGTTAAATCCTCACATTTAATTTGCAGATGGTATTTTTTTGAAAGAGCCAATATACTCAATATCAGCATTAATGCTTGAGTTTGCATTTTAAACATATAAGATTATTCAGTAGTAATCATTATTTTTAACAAAGCTTTAGAGTTATTTGAATCATCAAATAAAAATAAAACTACCCAAAATACAGGTAAACTACCTCTACCTATGCAGTTCCCCAAAATCTCCTGACAGTCAATACTTTCAAATACCTCAGTCATGTCACAGTCTTCAGGCACATTTTGAAAAACTTTTCAGATACTAAAAGACTTAACATTTGTAAAACAATATTGTAAAGGATACACCTGAAATTGTAGTCCCTGAAGGAGGAGCAGAGGAGTGAATCTGTGGGTTCTCTAAGGGGAATTCTTCCAAGGGAAGAGGCACAGTAACTCAGAGGAACCAAATCCTCTTGTTGTTTGAATCGTCTGCAAATTACTGTCTTTAACTTATTGCCAGTAGTAACAACAACATCAGAAGTTCAAATTTATTCCTAATAGCAGGTGATGTCTTGTGGTCTTTCGTCTGAATGGGAGCCCATTTTTAATATGTTTTGCTTTAAAAACACTCAAACCCTTGAAGATGACTAGCCAAATGCCATTTGTAAAAGACAGTTTCAGTTATCTAAAGAAAGACAACGTCTTCTGCCTGCCATAAGTAGAAGCAATTGAGAACACTACTCTTTATCTTTTGTTGAAATTAAAATACAGTCCTACATTCAAAGTGACTGTCACTTGGTATTTTGGCTCAGCATGACTTTCAGGTTTCTAACAAAACCTTTACCATTTAAATTTAAGTCTTGTGGCACAAAATATGTCACAGTGTTGATGCAAGTCCTATTTCTTTATGTAATTTGCATCATGTGAGGTTTGTAGATAAAAAATTTAAAGTGAACTTGCAATTACTACCAAATATCTTCCACATCAATCTTCAAAACAATAATAAAAAAAAAAAGAAGCACATAAATGTCACCCCTTTTCATTAATTTTGGTCAAAATCCCTGTTTGCTTATCAGCCAGAGGGTTTCTGAGATATTTCAATAATATCCAGGAAATCAATCTTACATGAAACTGAAGGAAAACATCTAATGTCATTGAACAATAAATATCAGTTCTGTCAGTGGCTTACCTTTGAGCTGAGGCCTTAGGATGTTTCTCTTCTAGTTTCCTCACCAGTGCCACTGTCAGCTGTGTAGTCTCCCCCAGGGGATCTGCAGGCATTAAATGGGCGTCCAAAGGTCCTGAAAGTTGTTTTTGATTGGGGTTGCTGACATTTTTTGCAGAACCTAAGAGATGAAAGTACAACATGTAATTTATATATCGCTAATTAAAATAATGTGTGTCTACTTTTTCAAGCAAGGCTGTTGATTAGCAGAAAATGTCAGAAATACAAATAGCTATGTCAAGATGCATCAAGAAGCACAAATCTAGAGTTCTAGTGGGGTTTTTTTGTTTCTGTTCCTTCCTTAAGGTTTTCCACATAGAAAATAAGAAACTTCAAAAATTTGTCCTACATGGGCTGTAAGATAACCTGTTCTGAGACACAAATATCTATAATTTTTTGTTCCCTTATAACCCCATATATAACTATTATTTACCTAATATACAAGTACCTTATTAAATTAAAAATTCAAATAGGTTATTTTTTTAAGGAAATAAGCTGACTTCCACACTGATATTTCTCTTTTCAAAATGTGTTTTTGAAAGGACTGTCTCTGACCTGCCTCTGGCTTAATACTGTGACCTCTTCTGCCAAGCTGCTGTCTATCTCCTGATGAGCAGCAGACCAGGCCCCATGGTGAATACGGTTTTCTGTCTGGGTCACCTCCTCTCTTTCATTTAGTTCCTCTAGGTAGGTCAGGACAAACTCAGGGTAAGCCTGTAGGAAAGGACAAAGGCAGAGGAATAATGAAGAAAAACATCAGCTACATCAGCAGAATCACAACAGTCTAAACACCAGAGAACAATGGGAAAAGTGGCTGTTGGTGTGCCAATGTCACAGGAGCTCCTGCATGGACATGACTTTGTGTCTCCCAAACTTTTCAAAGTCAAGGTTACATAATGATCATTTTGCATCTGCTAAAATGAAAAACCAAAAATATTTGAATAATATATATATGTTAGTTTAAGAATAAAGACCAACTGTTCTCAAAATGAAAATTCTTATAAATACAAAGAAACAAAATTTTGTATCCCTGTCTTTTGGTAATATGCAATTAGTTATAGGTGACATTTTGGTACATTTCCATGTATTACATTAAAAAAAATTAAAATGCCATATTCTGAAATCAAGACATATCATGTACAGAAAAAGCCTTCCTGATGGTTTTGAAACCTGAGTAAATTTTACTGGTTTAATTCCTCAATTAAGTTAATTTGCCTTATCAATGCTCTTTTCATCCTCGCTTGTGGCAAAATGTCCCAAATAAAAAAAAGACAGAAAATCTGAAATTACAATCTGTTGAATTTGAGGCATTGACGTCTCATCTACTCAGCCTTGTAAAATCCAGATTTTGAACCATGGAAATGTGTTCAATGTTATTTCTTTAGCTCAGTCCATGAAAAGCACCATGGCATTTTCTCAGGTGCTACTTCAAGCAGAGCTCAGTCCACTGTCCTCATGATGAAATGGGCAGGGCTTTAACTTACAGAAAATATTTCAGATTTATAATGAAGATTTTAGTTTAAGGTTCTGTGAGCACCTACACTATTTTTTAACAGAAAATGTATAGATATCAGCTAGACTAAATTAGACCAAAACCAGAAGCTATGAAAATGACAGAGTTCAACAAATTGAAATAAATAATCTATGAACAACTCGTCCTCACAGAATGAAATTTCTCACAAGTACGAGAAAAGCCATATTTTTCTGGTCCATCACTCATTAGTGAATAACCAATTTATAAGGCAGGGAATTACACAGTAATTAAACACTTGGGCATATTTTCCAAAGCCAGTTCTGAATGGGAAAGTCACATATTCAGTGAAACTTCTAAGCTCAAGTGGAAAAGAAAAACCAAAACTTTGAGTTCTGAGAAGACTTCTTGGCTTGTATCTTAAAAATGCTTAGTAATACTAAAATATTCAGCTGTTTTGATCTTGATTTGTACTGGAAACTGCCCACAATATAGTCCTAGTTTTAGCTTCATTTGCATGAGGTTTTCTTGAGCCTTCTCTCAGACTTTTCCCATGAATACAGTTATTTTCAATTTAGGACCACTTATATTTTACTTTAAAATTAATCCTTTCAATAGCAAGAATACAATAAATTGTGGGGTGCTTTTATTTCTTAAGGAAAAAGTCCTTCACTGATCAATAACAGTGACTATCCTGCTGCTTATCAGCTTGTACAGACAATATGTTATGAAACATTTATCGCCTGCCTCATTGTTCCATCCACATTTTAATTCTGAGTAAATAAACTCAGATTTATAGTATATTTTCCAGACTTCTCTGGATGAATAAAGAGGTAAGGTTGCATTTCTTTAAAAAAAATTCTTCCTCTACAAGCACTTCACACTGCCTTTACTACCAGTGCTGCTAAGGAAGGTGGTTCTGGGTGGTTTCCCCATCCCTTTTCACCTTTTCTGCCTGAGCCTGTGCCATCACTGCTCGTGTGGCAGAAGAAAGCATTTGGCAGCCATGCAATGAATGCAAACAGAACACAAGTTAAAATTAACACAGTGAAATTATAGTCATTACTCAGGTTTTACTCAGATCCAGTTCCCTGTGTGGCACACCTGTGCCAGAATGCCAGCAGCATGGAAGCTGGGCTGGGAAACCTTGTCTGCCTTTCCTTTATGCTGCACAACCCCCACAGGGATTCCAGGGAACCTCTGCTCTCCAGGAGAGTGAAGAAAAAAAGCAAACACCCAGTGCAGAATGCAGCAAAAGCCTCAAACTTTCCAGGGTAAGAAAACTCCTTTCCCAGCTAGTTAAAACCTTAAGCAAACACTATATTTTAGAACTTTTAAATTTCTAGTCCAAAATATATTCCACCAGATCTAGCATATATTTTTCTTTCATTGCACACCCTTACAATGTAATTTATTGTGAAATACAAGTTCAAAATTCAGAGCATGTTAAAGAGCTTGGTTAGCTTATCTTGCTTGCTTTCTAGGATTGATAATTGACTTATACTTTTATTTATTTATAGTTTGAAATTTACTTTTTATTGTCTTGTTTAAGTTGTCCCTAAAGTTTACCTGAATATGAGTACATTACATGACCTTCCACAAATATATATAACATTAAATATTCATCTCAACTAAAATGTAAGGGAAAATATCAAGATGAATTTGTTTTTTCTGCATAAGAATAGTTTGTGGATAAGGAAAAACTATCAGGATTGAATTATGAATCAACATCTCAAAAATGCTTGATGGTTTTACCGGCTTTTTTTGCAAGACAAACCAGTATTTTGTGACATAAATAAAGCACACATTAATTGTGTGTGTGGGGAGAATGTATGCATGGAGGAGGGTATGTTAATGGCAAACACAGGAAGTGGTGGATATTAGTTGCATGAAAGCAAGTTTCCTTCTCAATCTGGATGTGTCACACATCATTTCCCTGCATTGGGCTGCTTTCCTTTATGTCAGTTTTTGTTGGCCTACATATGCTGCAACTTAAAATAACATGACACAACAGATAAAGTGAATGGGAAATATGTGGAGAAATACACCATTTTCCAATCTGCTATTAGCTATTCGCATTTTTTCCTGACAAAAAGAAACACAGGCAAGAACCAGACCAAGTTACAGTTATTAACTCTCAGAAACTTTGGAAATCTCTCTCCCTGTGATATGAAAACTACTATATTTTTTGTATAAACAATCTATGCATAGAGAAATAAAGAATTGTGCAGCTGCCAGTTTAATTTTTATTTACTTATCTGGCTCATTCTGTCACAATTCCAGATAACAGACAAAACAATGAGAACATGGTACCATTTTGTCAGACTGCTGGACTTGTGTGAGTGACAGAATGTGATCTGATGTCAGGAGAGGGGACGAGGGCTGGTGGCAGAGTGGCTTCCTGCTGGACAGAGGATCTCTGCAGTTTTCTCTAGGCTGAGAATATATAATGCTGCAGATTGCCCCAGCACGTCTGTGAATGTCTTCAAAACTCTCAAGTACTCAAACAAAGAACAATTTAAAGAATGTTCAGATGCTCGAATCACTGGAGATAACCCACTGCAGTGCTAATGCAAAACCGCTGGATGCTTATTTATTTAGTTATTTATTTATTTGGCAATAACAAGGCTACAAAACCCCACTTCTGCCACCCTCCCACGGGTGCCCACAGATTCCTCTGACAGTCCCTTGCATGGGCCAGCTGTGCTGCAAACACCCAACTTCGAAGCTCCTGCTGGCAGATGCCTGGCCAGGGCAAACACCAACAAAGGACAGCCTCTGGCAGCTCTGTGTGCTGCAGATCTTTGTCCTCACACCCTTCACAGTTTCATTGCCATTAAAATGCTCAATCTGACCAAAGGCACCTGGAAGGAACCTCTCAGCAATTTACTTTTTCCAGGAAAATATTTCTTTTTAATCAACAATCTATTGAAAAAGGATTTTTTTCTTCAACTATGCAAGAGCAAGGATGGCCAAACTTAATCAAAGAACATTTCACTGTTTACAGAAGTTTTGCCATATTTCTTCAATAAATGAATACTTTGCATTTTGTTCTTGTTGACAGCTAATAGAAGGTGTTAGTAACCTATCCAGCTTAAGCTCAATGGACTTAATTTCTATACCAGGATCTGTTTTAAGCTTCTGTTGACAAAGATATATAAAAGCAGGAAAGCAAAAAACTCATTTTAAACGCCAATCACTCTATATTTTTTAGAGTGGTCTCACTTCCAAACATTGACTCTTAGCCATCCCAGGTTACTGCACAGATTAAAGAATAAGGCCCATTTTTGCCACATAACTGAAGTAAAAAAATAAGAAAAGCACTACACACTTCAAGAAATAAAGCATTAAAACCAAAATAAAGTCAAAAATTATCAATTAAAATTATGAACATGTTCTGTTCAATATAATTTTTTAGTAAAACACAGTATGTTTCTATTTATTCATTAAATGGAAAACTTTTATGAAAATAACATGAGCAACAAATAATGTAGTGACATCACTACCTCAAAACAGCAAATTATTTAAAGCTTCATTTAGAAAAAGGGAACACAAAAACAAAGAAAAAAAGCTCCACAAAAATCCATTACTTGGCAAATGCAAATGTGGTGTAACGTGTATACTGTTTCCAAACCCCATATTTTACCAAATCTCAAAAAAAAAAATTGCAGATAAAACAATATTTATACTTCAAATAACATGATTTCACCAGGAAAGGTTACTTAATTTCTAAAGCTAACCTGATAAATAAGCACCTATGAAGTAAATAAAGATGTAGAGGAGAATTAAGTCCTCTGCAGCTTATTCCATTGAATAAAAGAATTGGGAAATGAGTCATGCCTTAAGACTTTTTGGAGTGAAAATTAATTAGTGTTAATAATAGAACAAATTAAGTCAGAAAAACCACCTCAACCAGAAAAGTTTTCCAGTTCTCTATGATACTGACAACACTGGAATTTTTAAATTATGTTGAAAATTATTATATTTCCCATTACTCTTTTACAGCGTTTGAACCCAAACCACACTCATTAAGAGAGAACAGATTTCTGAAAATATTGTTTTCTGTCTAAAAGGCCTGGTTCTATTGGAGGAGACCTACAATGCTCCTCTAGTGCAACTCCCATACCACTTCTGGGCTGACCAAAAGTTGAAGCATATAATGAAGGGCATTGTCCAAATGCCTCTAAACCAAGCCTGAGGCATCACCTACCTCTCTAGGAAGCTGTTCCAGCACTTGACCCCCTCTTCATAAAGAAATGCCTCCTAATATCCAGTCTGAACTTAGCCCAGCACAGCTTTGAACCATTTCTACTCATCACTGGCTCCCAGGGAGCAGAGATTGCCGTCCTCTCCTCTTACCCTCCCCAGGAAACTGTGGAGAGCAATGATGCCACCCCTCAGCCTCCTCTTCTCCAAACTAGACCAGCCCAAAATCTTTGTGGCTCCTCATAGGGAATCCTTTCCAACCCTTTCACCAGCCTTGTTGCTCTTCTCTGGATGCATTCAAGGACCTTCCCATCCAAAGTGTGGGGCTCAGGACTGCACACAGCACTGGAGGTGAGGCCTCTCCAAGGCTGGGCTCAGCAGGATGATCACCTCCTGTGCTTGGCTGGCTGAGCTCTGTTTGATGCCCCCAGGATGGAGTTTGCCCTCCAGGCTGCAAGGGCACACTGCTGGCTTCTGGTGGGCTGCTGCTGCTGACAGGCACCCCCAGATCCCTGTCTTCAGGGCTGTTCTCCAGACCCTCCTCTCCCAGTTTACACCTGTGTCTGGTGTTATCCATCCCAGATGCAAAACCCAGCATTTAGACTTGTTAAATTCCATCACACTGAGATTTGTCCAGTTTTCCAGTCTATCTGGATCCATCTGCAAGGTGTCTCATCTTTCAAGACAGTCAACAGCACGTCCCAGTTTGGCATCAGCAGCAAACTTGCTAGTGGTGCTTTCAAATCCTGCATTCGGGTCACTGGTAAAGATAAGGAACTGAAGTGGCCTTAGAACTGGACCCTCAGGAACACCACTGGTGACTGCTCTCCAGCCTGATGTAGCCTCACTCATTTTCTCAACATATATAGATAAATACTTGTGAACCCAAAGATGCAGATATGTATATAATTGTGTAGCATTTTATTTCCCTGTTTGTGTTAGTGAAATACTCAGTAAATACATCAAAAAGTAATAAATTTCCCTATAATAATAATCTCAATCTGATTTTCAACCTCAGAATTGCCTCAGTTTCTGAAGGTTTACAAAAAACTTTAGAGAGTTTTGAAAGTCTGACATACTGCAAAGCCTTTCTAGTAAGGGTCTTGAAACCAGTCCAAGTTTTGTTTTTTATATGTTAAAGGTGAAAACCAGCTCATGAGTCAAACTGTATAAAATTAATAAGTTGTCCCTGACTAGTTTTTTTTGTCATTTCTTCACTACAACCTCTCTTTATATATCAAAAGAGACACAAGATTTTTTATCCCAGATATGAAAGTTGGGAACAAGACATGCTAAGAAGAAGAGGCAAAGTAGGCATTTCTGGCAGTAAGGCAAAACCGAAATCTCCCTGTCAGTCTGTTGAGCTCTACAATAGTAGATAAGTTTTAAATTATTTTATCTATATCCGAACAAAAAATCAGATAGTCACAAAACTTAATTTCCACAGGCAGATCTGCTTAATTTGTTTGGTGTAAAATTTTACCAAAGTTTGATAGAGGCTTTTTAATGGAAAATCAGCTTCAAGAAACCAAAAGGCACTGCACACATACAGTGGTTTAAAATACAGTTTATATTCCTACTTTTTCTGAGATCTAAATAACCTACGTAACATAATTTTTTCTCAAGTCTTGGATGAAAAGAATTCATGTAAAAAAATCCTTTAAAATCCCAGGCAAATTCAAAAGTTCCAACTTCAAATACAATGTAGTTTATGCTGGTTTATTTTTTCTTAATTTCAGTTTTC
Source organism: Lanius collurio (assembly GCA_020086605.1). Taxonomy (NCBI): domain Eukaryota; kingdom Metazoa; phylum Chordata; class Aves; order Passeriformes; family Laniidae; genus Lanius; species Lanius collurio. The sequence goes on from JACBWW010000004.1 coordinate 48,640,902, forward strand.
CAGATTTCTTCATTCTCTGTGAATTTTGACATTATGTGGTTGTATAAACAGATTCTTTTTAACATGACAGTTGAACAGAGGTTGCTTAAATAAATGCAGTTTTATCAAGTCTTCAGATAGAAGCTGTTCTTGCCCTGTAGTTTCAGGGTGTTTACAAAAGCACATTTCTGAAGTAGTGTCCTACATCAGGCAAGAAAGAATTCTTCACATGCCAATATGCAGACAGTTGCTTAAGGATATACCAGCCAGCCAGGATCATGTGTGTCTGACTTGCATAACACTTGCTTTAAATGTAAATAAGTCAAAACTAGGTCCAGTACACAATCTCATTCATCTGGGACACATCTAGGGAACGTCTGGCAGAGGTGGGGGTTATTTTTCCCCCTAAGTGTCGGTGAGTGACAGATTTCAATGACACCCCACGCTATTTTTCTACAGGGAGTACCAAGAAGTAGAAAGACACAGACTTCCTACAAATCTTGACATGTCTAACAGTCCCAGGGTATCACATCAGCCCCTTTAGGTTATTTCAATTTGATCTACATATCCATGAAAATAAAAATCAATGTGCCCAATGGTCTAGTAAAACATTCCTGCTATCCTGTGCAGTCATTTCTTTTCTGGAAAGTCCAGGCATAAAAGGCGCAGTGACCCTTGGAGCTCTGCCACTGGGAACACACCCATCCTAGCCAGTGATGCCACACTGAACAAGGCAAGAGGTACAATTTATTAACCCATCTTCCCCCTTGAGTCTTCTGGGATGGCCTAGGCCTACTTATAGAGAATGTTGTAAATATTTGCAGGTGTTTTTAGAGGAGCCACATAGAGAGACGGGTGGTGGATTTTTTTCAGGCTCTTGAAGGATATGACACCAATACTTAAATGAATATATTCCTTTTTGGTTTTTTAATAGTCTCATCACATCATAGAGGCTTCAATTTACCAACAGAAAAAGTCAGACAAAAATATTGATTGATACAAGGAGAAAAGTCTTCAGTACTGAATATTAGATCCTCAATATTATTCAATATATGGGGCCAGGTTTCAGCATTCTCTGAAAGCAGCAAGTATTTTCTTCTATTGCAACAGTGAAGTTTGGAAAGAATGACAGATTTTAATTAGGGAGTGAGGCATAGAAAACACTACATGAAAGAGAGCCAGCAATGCTGAAGATAGGCAAAATATGAATACATCTGACATATTGCAGGCATGCACAAACACACTCTAGTCCTTGTTGGATGCAGCTAATAGAGGCCTCCAAAATTCAACTTCTCTCCACGGGGCCAGAGAAAACTTGGAGCTATCCAGAATATACTATGCAAATAAAAACAAGATAAACACTGCTCTTTTGGTGGGGAGCCAATAGAAGAATAGATAGGCATGGGTCTGAATCTGAGATAAAATTGTATACTGCCACTAACTTCAAATCCTTATAGGATCTGAGGAAGGCAGGTCTGGAAACTAAACGCTGTACACTGCATATAACCTGTGTTTTATTTTCATTTTTTGAAGTGTCAAAGTTTAAAAAAATGCAAATCTTTACCAACACTTAAAATACTTAAGGTATTGAGATGTAATTGGAATTTAGTGACTAGTTATAAAGCTGGAATTTTATTCCAATCAGTTTAAATGCCAACTTCCAGTTATAAAATAATATAGATTATTATAGTATGGGTTATTTACTATTTGCTATTATTTACTCTATTTACTATCAGAACTAATGAAACCAAACTATACTGCAGATGCACCAATATTATCCAAAATACCTGCATTACCCTGTGTAAAAGAAGGGCTAGTGCAGATGTAGAGCACCTTTCCTTCACACTTTTAAATTTGTATTCATTTACAGATGTGCCACCACCACCACATATTTCAACTGTAATTGGCTGACCAACAGCGAGGCAGCTCTGGACTGCAGCTCAATTCAGAATCCTTCCAGCCTTCCAATGAATGGAGAAAAAGAAGAAAAAAAAAAAAAAAAAAAAAGGTTTGAATAAGTTAAAAGAACCAGAAAATTCAACAATGTGTCACAAATAGAGAGGTCATTATGCCTGGATAACCCAGGATATTAACAGTTGCAGAAAGTGAAACACTATCCACAACTTAGCAGTCAATGAGCCCTGCTCAGAACCAGTGATCTGCTGTACAACAAGGGTGGCATTTTACAGTTCAGTGAAAAATGGAACAGACCCTTGATATCTTCATTTGTCCTTTTTTTCTGTGCATATTTCACAGTGCAACGATTTAGGGTCCATAACATGTCACTTGTTATAACTACAGAGTTTACTTGAAATATGTATGCACAGAAAAAAAAAAGTTCAGTGAACTGCAAAGATTGCAACAAATCTATAGTCTTTGAGCCAATATGAAGTTTTACTCCAAGTCTGAAAAAATGTTGGTTAAATGTGCCAAAAGTCCAGCTTGAATTATTTTTGCTTCCAATGTACACATTTACTACAGAAGTAGATCACTTAAACTTTTGCTACGGGTCAACAGCTCAAAAATATTTTTTAATGAAACTTCATTTTAAGACAGGAAGGGCTATAGCAATAATGTAATTAAAGTGTTTTGTCTACAACATTTTACTACACTGAGTATACAGGGAAAAAAACTAGGAATGTAGGGAATTATTTTTATGAAGGACACTGCCAGAGACAAATGTCAACATTGGACATTTCAGTCCTTCTTTGAAAATGCCATTATCAGCTATTCTGGATTGGGAATATGGGTGGGTATTTCTATACACATTTCTAGGAACATTTTCTGCTTGTACATTTTTTCTGCACAACCATATATAGCCATTCTGAACCCCTGATTAAGAGGTAACATTAGGAAAATGTCAGTCTGCAAAGATGGTTTACAATTTCTAAGAAAAACACGCCGTGTGAATACACCTGGAAATGTTTCAGATAACATCACGTGACAGAACAGCAGGGGATAAAAACAGTTATAATTGAAGTTTACTGTGTACTGCAGAATGCCTGCAAAACATTATTTTGTTCATTAAGCACGAAAATAAATGTTTCAGCAGCATATAAAAGAACTGGACTATATGACTTGCAAGTTCTGATAACAATTTGTATCTAGAGTTTCACAAGTATTCCACTGTCTTCTGCTACCTGAGGCCAGAAATGGAAATATCTTAATTTTGTCCTGAATTTCTGGTTTGACCAGAAAAGGAAATACCAAAAATCACAAAAATACCAGTTTCAAAAGTTTTCCATACAAAAACATTTTAGGTGGATTCCAAGGAGCTCTCAGTGTCTTGTGCTGATGTAACTCAACCTCTGAGGTTCAGTTTCAGCTTCCTGTTACATGCTTTGCATATGGGTTGGTTTTCATAACTCAATAAATAAATGTTTTCATGCGAGAAAAAAAGACAAGTGAATCTCAGTTAAGCAGAATATTGAGATGAAAAGGGAGTCCCTGAATTAAGGGGGCTAAAAGCTTTTAAACACGAATATTAGTATTTTCATTACTTAAAGACTATTGATCATATCATACTCAAGCCTTTTATGGATTACATATTTGAAGAATGAAATGAGACACTGTATCTTGGAACCATAAAAAGACCTGTATTACCAGATGAACTCTTTCAAAAACAAATTTATAAAATAAATCATCTACTAAAATGAGTTTAAGTCATTTTTTCCAATAGCACTAGACACTTCACTAAATGATTGCCTGGGGTTTTTTAAGTAAAAAAAAAAAAAAAAAAAAGAGAGAGAAAGAAATAAGACTGTGCTTAGGTCTTTTAAAAAAATCTATCAATATCCAGATTTAATAGGATTATTAGAAACTAATCCTGTTTGCTCTATGTGTTTCAGGAGTACTATGACTCTCCCTCTTAAACTGCAGGAAGAATGTAACTAAAAATAGTATCCTTAGAAAGCACATACACTGAGGTTTCAGGAATGGACTTTAGATGGTCGATTATGTGAGGTCTACAAGGAGAATGTTTCCATTTAGCTTTATCAGTACAAAAGTTCTCCTAATAGCAAAAATAATCTGGAGTTTAACTAAAATCTGCAAATCCCTTAGACACATAACTTGCTGTGTGCACACATCACACACACATACACTCCCAGAACAAGCTATTTGTCCTGTAATTCTTGGCAGGTATCAAAACTCCAACTAATAGTCAGTGTAACATTATCCCAGGCTAAAACAGCTAATTGGGTAAGTACTCCTTGTGCTGAGTGAATGATGTGCTACTTACAGTATCAGCACCTCCCTTCAGATGGATCCCTGCAGCAAGAGGAGCTCACATTGAGTAGGGAAGTTGACAATATGTTAATGCACTTGATGAGTGGGGAAAGGTTCTCTTGTTGCCAGACCTTTGACTTGAACTTGATAGGGCTGATTTGGCATTCGCAAACTGGTTACATTCATCAAGAGGTGAAGCTTCACAACAAAGATAATGTGGTGGAAGCAATTAGTATTCACAACATCAATAATAGGTCTTCAGCATTTGACCATGGGCTAAGCAAAGCTTTAATAATATCTGGTATGTAACATGCTTTTTAAAAAGTAAATCACAAAACTATTTTGATTTTATCCCCTGGTTTTCATGTAGAATTTTTTTTTAAATGTACTCTCATTTTTTGTTTAATATTCACAAATATATATTCCAAGGCTTTTACAAGCTTTCAAAGAGGTTAAATCCATTTGTTTCAGTTAAAGTGCATGATAAAGTGGCATAAGCCAGGTTTCTCCTATTTTTCATTTGAAGTTCTTCACATTTGCAATTTATGGCATCCGATTCTGCTAGACTGTTCAGAGAGGGGAAGTCAAGAAGAGGACAGTAGTGGTAATTTCTGTCCTATTTCCATCTCTCCAACAGGGTCCCTGTCAAGAAATAAAATTATCACTCCATGCTAGCTGATAACTTGGTATCCAGGACCCTGTCTTGACCTTTCTCCCTAGAATTTGAATCTCAACTCTCATTCGAATTCACTCTCTCTTCTGTCTGTCAAAAGAACAGCCAGCAATTCTCCCTGTTTGGGCAGCAATTCCCCTCCTTTCAGCAGCAGTTCTCCCTGTTTGGTCAGTAATTCTCCACATTTGTTCAGAAATACTCCCTGTTTGGTCCACGTGGGCAGTTCAAGGTATGGCAAAAGCCCTGCTTTACCCCATTCACATTCTGGCAGAGCAGAAAGTCCACAAGGAAAAGGAGGATTTCATTAGCTCAGATGATGAAATGTTTCTTCAAGAAAACGCTTCTGTAAGGCTGTGGAGAGAAATGGGAGGAAAAGAAAAAAAAAAAAATAAAATTAAGTCACAGAAACATTCATGGTGCAAAGGACTTTAGGAGTTTATCTACTCCAAATTCCTGTTCAGAGCTGGGGCAGCATTGAGTTCAAGAGTGATTCCTCAGTGGTGAGTTCCTTCAGGTCCTGAGAACCTTCAAGGATTGAGAATCCATAACCCTTTTGGTGCCTTGTTTCAATGTTTAATCATCCTTAATGGGAACACTTTTCATCCTACATCACTAAACCTCCTCTTTCAAATTACGGCCCTTGCCTTTCATTGCCCCAGCATGGATCTCTGAAGAGCCTGTGGATTCCTCTCACTATGAACCTCCTACAGGTACTGCAAGGCTGCTATTAGGGGTTCCAAAGCTATCCAGTGAAACGTGGCAGGAGCACGGGGCTGAATTACAGAGGGAAAAAGACTTAGAAATTAAATCTTGTAATTGAATCCTGATTTTGAACAAAAGATATTTGGAATAGAATCCTGGAGTCACACAAACACTGTGCTAATTTTAGTCTTTTCTAGGAAAACTCAATGACCTAGGAAATTTACCAGAGCATCTGAATAGTTGTAAAGAGATATTTTAGGTGAGTAAAGTTTAAAATAAGATAGGAGTGGTTGCAATTTCAAACAGGTTTGTAGTTTAGGGATTGTCTGGTGTTCAGTTGTTTCTATTCTTTATGATATTTACAGGGCATTCATAAGGACAGTAAATTGCCTGAAATTCTGTTTTCTGCCATGTCTTTTTCAAGAAAGATTAGTTAGAAGTTTCCAGTTCTATCTTTCCTTTCCTTATGACTGCTTTCTGTCATCCACTTACACTTCCATGACCACAAGGCTTAGACACTACAGCTCCTTCCAAGCATAGTAAAGCTTTCTCTATCACTTGACCAGAGTACAGCAGAAAAAAACACCCCAAACTCAGCACAAAACCCAACTCCTCTGTCCCCTGCTGTGTGAATACAGGGTCAGATTTCCCTGTAATGGATGGATGGATGGATGGATGGATGGATGGATGGATGGATGGATGGAAGGAAGGAAGGAAGGAAGGGCTTATTTACACTAGAAGCATTTTAAGATCATTTTTCCCCATGATGACTTTTATAATCACCACACTGGCAAAATTATAGAAACTGGAGTTAACCTCATAGCAATTAAACTAAGGAGTATCATTTCACGATACCTTGTTTCTGTCTTAACATGAAAAATTATTTCTCCTGCCTAGAATAAATTCCCACCTTATAAAACCGAATTTTCTTTGAAATTCAAATCAGTCCAGCCTTTTCAACTTTGAAGAATCCACCCTGGTTGTTATGAGAGAAATATTCAAAATCCAGCAAGAGTGCGAATAGTGGAAGTGGAGTCAGCTCTCCTTGTTGCTCTTCCATGGGCATTTCAAAAATTACTGTTAACTTTGTTTGGGGGGGCTTAAAATTTTTCAGTTAATTTTGCAGCTTGTTCAAGACTAGCATCCCATCAATTACAGGGGAAGTAGATGAGAGAGAACAGTCAATATTGCAAACAGAGCTGAAAAAGTTTGTGAAGTTTGCAAACAGCAAGAAAAATTACACAGATTATTTTATTGTGCCATGCAAAACTATTGTATCAAATATCACACACAGGGTGCCATTATGACACTTCTGAGTTTCCCTTAAGTATTCATAAGATAAACATCAAATTCTCTTTAATTAATTTGTAAAACTTAGAAAAGAGTATAAGTTATCTAATAGAAGCCTGCAGGGAAAAAACAATTAGAGAATAAAAAGGATTTGTTCACTATTTAGCTAAGAAAAACCTTGTCATATTACAAAATATCGGGGGGAAAGGCTTCAAAAAGAATGCCAATGCAGTCAAATCAAAACTGGAGGCAGTAAAAGTTTATTTATCTTATTTTTTTATATTAACAAAAATTCATTCTAATAGTTTGCCAAAGTATTCATAGTAAATTACTAAAGCTCTACTTAATGTGTTTAACTCATAAATAGGTTTCAATTATTTTCCTCTATTATGCTTTTTTCTATTCAAAGTACCTTGACTATTGAATGGTTATATATAAAATATAGCAGCATGATCAGGCTTGAATTATGCAAAACACTGAAAATTCCCCAGTACGAACCAAAGAAATTAGTAATCTTTAGGAAGAAATTTAAATTGTTCCACATTCTGCAAAAGATCAAGAACACAGAAGTGTACACAACAATGCTTCTAAATCTTAGCAGAAATAGACTGCTGAACTCTACAAAACTCAAACCCCAAAAATAACTCTCCCTCCAGGCCAGGTTTTTTTAGAACCCCAAACCAGCTGATCAATTCTGAGAGATTGTATCAGCTGGTGATTGTCTGTCCCAACTTGCTGGTTGAGAGATGATCTCTCTCCGCGATAAAAGGACAACTGGCTGTAATTGTCAAGGTTAGCTGCAATCCCAGGCTTATACACAAGGATTATAAATCCTGAATTCTCCTCTGCTGGATAGGTTTTATTTGGCAATAAAAGATTAAAAGTAACAGCCAGGGGCTGAGCTCTAATACCTAAATCTGAAGATATTTTTAAAGTACACACATCCAGAACATGCATCTGAGCCGTTTCCCCTCAGTGTAATCCTCTTAGTGTTCAGTGTGTACCTCACTGAACTTTAAGCCTCTGAGAATAAAAATATACTGTATCTGGCACCTTTATTCTAAATTTAGCTTCAAAGGACCCCTCTCAAATGTACCACATCACAATTTAGGATATAGTGTTCATTCCAAATGCATAATTGTTGGATCCCTTCATCCTGTTTTCTAATATCAAAGCCAGGATATTCAAGCACAATTTCTGTGTTTAAGTTTGTATTAGGTATTCCTTTTGTGTTGTAATATAATTGAACTTGAAATATTCAGATGTTCCAGACCATAAAATGGCTCTGAGAGATATTAGATCACTGTGAGCTGACAAAATATAAAACCACTGCACCATGAATAAACAGTGTTTGACTGTTTTGAAAGAATTGCTAAGCAAATTACCCTTCAGTGTCCAAAATGAAGTTGGGTAAGACTCAAGTCTTCAAGTCCTGGACGTACTCATCACTTCATCTTCTGCATGCACCCTCCTTGTGCCCCACCTAGAAACAGAATCAGCAGTCCCAGAGCCTACCAAGTTGTACAGTAATGGGATCAGACTGGGAATTTCTCCTAAATGGATTGTGTTGCTGTGGCCATAGTGACAAACTGCTGGGTAGAGACCCTCTAACCAAAGTTGTGGACATTCTGCCCAGACAAGTCAGCTGGCTTCTCCATGGTGGTCAGGAGCAGCCATGGAAGAAAGGTTCACTTCAGATCACTGACATATCAACCTGAGCCAGAACAGCTCTCCAGCTGATGATGGGAAATAAACACCAATGGAGGGCATTGCTGGAAACCTGCCCTGAAATTGATAGCCCTTTACAAATGTGTACTCACCTCAATTAAATACAGAAGTAGTCCAGATAACCCACAGTAAGTAACTCCTATATGCCATTATGGTTTTCAGTCCTAGTTCAATACCTGATCTTAGGGATAAATGGCCTCTTTATCTGACATGAGTTTAGCTTGTCCCTAAAAAACATTGTGACTACTTGTTACACACAAGAGTATGAGGTTAAATAGTCCTATAAAAACCAAATCTGCCTGTGCAAACCTCAACTGTTCGGTAAAAAGCCAGCCAGTGAGCAACAGCAATGAAATATTTAAAGATAAATTTAGGTTATTACTGTTGTACATAATTAAGACTTAGTATGTAACAGTATTTAATGCAGACCCTAATTCTGCAAACTCACATACACTTATGGCTGCTTGTTCTGGCCACAGAAACACTGCCCTGGAATGCAGTGAAGCTGATCCAATACCCAGTGTTGCCTGCTCAGAACTTGGAAGTGAGAGCACCACAGGATGGAGGTTGTACCAGGGGCAGAAGTGCAGGTAAGACACCCACAGGCATTAATGAACTCGTGTAGCCTCAGGTTTATCCTATTGGCAATTTCTACTTAAAATACATTTTAGCAAATGTCAACACAATTGTCATTTTTCTTTCTCAATTTCCAGTAAGCACTGAATTGAAATAACCTGCTAAATTTTTGTAAACAGGAATGGAGATCGTATTCCTATTTATTGCAGGACACATCGTGTTAAAAGAAGGCCTTAATAAGTTCACTTTTTCATCAGATTTTCATTTCTTCAACAGGTGTAATAATTAGTTGCATTGTGCTACATTCTTACCAGTCAGCAATTCATTCTCAACACTAGCTTTTCAATATTTGAATTTTTTTCTTTTAAATCTCTTTCCCCCCCTGTTCCTCTAAAGTCCAATTATTCCATTATATCAGAGAACTTTGACAAAGTAGGAATTAATGCACTTGTCACATCCAATCAGCAAATAAAAATTAAGACTCAGAAAAGTTGTATAAATAAACTGTAACATCACTGTTTCCAGCCACAGTTGCTCTGCCCAAGGTCATCCTCAGAACATGATTTAAGGGAGACCTGGATATAGAAATAACATCAAAGCTGACCTTTGAGTAAAATCAAACAGCTGCAAAGCCAGTAATGAGATTATCCATACAGAGCCAGTGCCCATGGCAGCCAGGGCTCTGCAGAGGGAATTAGGAAAGGAAATACCAACACCTGTATTGCATTTTTATAGGGTGGACAGAAAACTCACAACCTGCCTCTTGTCTGAGATTAGTTCAGGTGTTTCCAACTCAGCCACCCTCCCAGCAGCCAGATTTTTGTCCTTTTTAACCTATAGGTTATAGGGAATAATTCAATATGATTGATATCTTTGTGCTAGGTTTATACTGTCAGAAATGAAAACTGTTTGCAAAGAGACATTTGAACTATGTGGTGTTTACACTGGTGATAAAGGTGAAGATTATCTATTACTCATGATCTATAAACATTATAAATGTCTTTAGGAAATTATTACTGTTTTAACATTATTTACCTGAATACAATGAAGAAATATCCACTGAAGACTGTTAGTGTTCAGTGGCCTATTATACAGTTATATATCTGAAAATATTTAATCCGTTAGAAAAGGAGGAACAAAGTGTTCTCTTTTCATTAAAGGATATTTTAAGATAACTTGTAGTAAAATTCATTGATTAGTTTCAGACATAGGTCATAGCTTTGAAAACCATAATTCAGATGAATTTTAAAAAATAATTTTCTACGTCTTTTCCTTCAACATTTTCCACTGTGTACATTTTACTGTATTTTGTGCCTAAATTATTTCCACCATGCTGGTATTTATTTTCCTCTTGTGGATTTGGGTATTTCAGGAAGATAATCAGAAAGTAAATGTTTTGGGAGCTTCTTTGGGGTTTTGGGTGAGGAGGCTTTTTGTTTGTTTTTAAATCCTCTTTTTTTCCTTGTGATTATTAGTATGTTTGATTTTTACTGCAGAGATGTTGAGAAAGCAGCCTAACTTAAAAACCAACCAAACATACTTCTAATTAAAGTTTTACTGTGGTGAAATTAGCCAGTATTAGTTGTCAGTTTGACTTTACAAGAAGATTCAATGGACTGAAATATAATTTCATAACACACTAAAAGAAACCCAAAAATATAAATATACAAATTGTACAAAATAAAATAAGTTATTTTGCTCAATACATTGCTTTCCTTCTGAGTAAACCAATCATAAATTGATGGGAGAAGAGGGGGGAGAGACAGAGTAAAACTGCTTTTGAAATTACAATACTGTAACTACTCCCTATAAATCAGGTAATAGTCCATGTCTGATTTTCCATTGAATTATGAACTCATATATTTTATTGGTTTAAGGCAGGTCATTTGAGTATAGATAAAAGAATAGCCAGAGCAATCCTTTCCTGATGCATGAAAGAGTCAAATTGGCTTATATCAAGTACGAAAGTAAAATAAATGTTATGTTTCAGTTAGAATCTTTTCTGAACAGTGACTGGGAGATTTGCCACTGAGTAATTTTCAGCTTACTTTCCAATTCTAATTGATTCTGAATTTACCCACAGCATTACTGAATCTAGATTTAGGACAGGCATTAGGAAAGAAAAACTCAATTAGGTTGGTCACTGGTGCAGTCAAATATCCAGATCACAGCCAGGCTTTTAAAGGTAACTCATTGTCTACACATTCAGACAGGTTCCAAGCAGTACTTTTTTCAAAAGTGTCTCGACACTTAACACATTTAATTTCATCAGATGTGGGAATTTCACTGTAATACTAAAAATTAACAAACAAACAAAAAAATCCCACAAAAATAAAACAAACCTGCAAGTGCCTCTCAACCCTCACAGAGTCCCATTTTCATCTAAATGGAATACCCTACAAAATTATTTAATTATTTCTCCTGTATCCTGAACTTGTTTTCATCCAAGATTTTAAGAAATTGACTTTTCTTTGATGCTTGTCTTCATTTTCATTCAGCTTCTGAGTAACAATGAAGATAATTAGTGTATGCTTCCATTTCAAATTAAGAAAGCAGTTTATATGTTTCAGCCAAATATTAAATAATTTGATTTAATTAAACCAGTACTGAGACTGTTCAAACACACATTTAAAAAGGTATTTGGGCTAAAAAAATTCCAACATTTAAAACTGAAAAAAAGGAATGTTATTTCTGCATGGTAGAAGGGACATTTAAATCCATGCACAAAGTTTTCTTCACACCTCAGAACTGATACCTTCACTGTAAGACATCACAGTCCTGGGTTTCTGAAGTTAATTTGTGATCCAATAAAACTGAGAGCTTGTAATTTTTCCTCTAGAGATATGAAGGGTATTTTAGTATCATGTGATATTAAACAAAAGTTTGTATATAACTAAAATTTTTTTTCATTATTCCATTGACATATCACTTTCTGAAAGTTGTAATGATTTTATGGCTCTTTTAGCTAAAAATTATTACTAAAACCTAAACCTAATTTCTGACTGATTGTAATTAAACACGGATTTTGCAAATCAGATTAGGGAATCCTAATAAAAAAATAATCCTAAAATGTTAAAGTGAACAACACAGAATTTATGAGTCTTCAAACTATTTTTAGGCATGAGCCTAGAAGTTTCTTGTCAATATGCAAGATTAAGACACATAGCACAGCAATGAGTTAACAGTGCCTGTAGGTTCATCCTTAGGAAATCGATAAATCTGTGCAAATAAAAGATACCTTGAAGGAAATAAACACACTCCAACCATGATAAGGATGTAACACAGCTTGGATATATCCCGAGGAGGGTAAGGAAAAAGCTTTGGTAGGCCAATCTTTATAAAGCTTTACCAATTTAGCTTGCTTTCTACTCTCATTGGTGCTTAAGAGGTTAAGACTTTATTTGTGAAAACAGAGAGAGAGAGTGGGGAATCGTGTTGTCTGCAGCTTCCTAAGTCTTGCTTAAGATCCTTTTCAATTACCATCCATTTCTCCTTTAAAAAGGGACAAAAAAATAGAGGAGTGGAAGCAGGTCAGGGCAGCCTGTGACAATGACAGTGTGATGGGCTCGGGCCCCCCGCGGCGTTTCCATCTGCTATCATTAAGGTGACTATTCAGACATGAAAAAATCCCTCTCGCTGTGCTGACAGGCAGACATCAAGAACTATGACAAGGCATTAGGACAGAAAGTAGAGACAGAGATGTCATATCCCGCAAACAATCCTGCCTCAAACTAGACCTCTGAAATTTTATTGGAATTTAAAATCAAAATCAAAGGGCTTTTACCTGGGGGTTATCAAACATCCCCTCGCATTAGTTTGCCAACGAGGATGCTGCTGACAGCCACAGACACGCTTAGCTCCTACCTGTAGTCTCTACCGTAAGAAACCCAATTTTAAATGGTTTTCTCTTTTCTCACTCTTCGATTAAAGCAGAGTTTTAACTCCTGCCCTTTTCCCTCCAGGAAGCTGAGCGGTAAGAGCAAGGCCTGGCTGTTTGAAGCTCGTTACTTACCGAACCCAATAGTAATAATAATAAAAAATAAACTGACAAGGCGAAGGTCCGTGATAAACCGTCGGTGCTTCCCGGCGGGACAAACGGCCCCGAATTCCCGGGAGTGTCGGGCCGTGAAGGGCGGGCGGGCCCGGCAGGGGGCGCGCCAGGACCGCTCCGCTCCGAGCGGGAACCGCGCCAGGCCCCGCTCCACAACCCCTCATACACCCACTCTTCACAGCCCTTCACACAGCCCCGCTCCACAACCCCTCACACAGCCCTTCTCACACAGCCCCGCTCCACAGCCCCTCATACACCCACTCTTCACGGCCCTTCACACAGCCCCGCTCCGCAGCCTCGCTTCACAACCCCTCACACAGCCCCGCTCCACAACCCCTCATACAGCCCTTCTCACACAGCCCCGCTCCACAGCCCCGCTCCACAGCCCCGCTCCACAGTGTATGTGTCCTACGGCTCGT
>JACBWW010000004.1:48654923-48716509 GCA_020086605.1 Lanius collurio
TTAGCAAAGGCACATTGGGAACAAATGTGGGAAGGATTTTGAGGTAGAAAAATAGATAAAATTATGTATGTATAAAATCAATTCTCATTTGAGGTCAAGAATGGAGGGTATGTGCACACCCATATATAGGCTTCTGCATTTTTAAATAATCGACCCATATACTGATGGGAAATATTGGATATGAAATATTGGAGAATAACTAGACACCAAACAATGTTTTCCACACTGTTATGCCAATTGTCTTGGTATTCCAGTACCCATCAATTAATAAATATGAATCAGTTCAAATCTATATTTGAAGTATGTAACAATTGATCATGGAAAGATAAAGAGAATACCCTAATAGCTGAAGTTTCATTTATTGTTCACTTAATCTTACTTGCTTTGTCAACCTGTAGCAACGTGAAAAAATGCATTTTATTGCTTGAAATCTGAGGTTTTCTATAAACATGTTTCTAAGTTTAGTTGGATCACTAATTTACATATCATATATAGATACAGATATATGAAAAAGTAAAAAATAAATATAGATAGTGCATTTTCCACCATCCCATTAGAGAATGGAGGCATGACAATTTAAATTTCAGTAACCACCACAGCTACTTCAGCCACGAATTTCAGATGAGTTTTGGTTTCATATAGAAGAAATGAGATTTTAAAAGTCCTCCAGTCTACAGTAGTTTCTTAGGACTTTTCTGTAATCTATAGGCTGGGATAAACACCAGCCTGAGGCTTTTCACACTGGTTTTATGACAGACAAGGCATTTTGCTATATTCTCTCTCTCTCCTGAGAATAAACAGCTTAGACAGCTTCCTAGTTTATATCAGGGAGTTCATTACTACTAACAGGAACTAAAACCCAACCAGCCACCATGGTCTCTTAAACAAGGAGGATTGTAGCAGAAATTTCAATGCAAAAATAATTTCCATGCATAATTATTTTCTGTATTCTGATTATAATGAAAACATTGGAATAACGGGATATTTGACACACATTAAAACTGGGTGTCACAGTCATAGCTGCCAATGTGACTCATTATCAAAGGAATAAGAAGCTTTTTTCTTTGAAGTATCCTTCATCCTTCCTCATCCTTCCTCACCTTACCATCAGCCACCCTTTATGTCCCCTCCTCTGGAAACTCACAACAGGCTCCAATACACCCTGTAACACACTTGGATACAGAGAAGGGCCTACAGAAGTCTCAGCAACAGAGACAAAAGGAAAAGCATAAAAGTACCCCTTCGTGGCTGGCAGTGTAATTCTTAGAGGTCCAAGGCTTAGGGGAAAAACAAGTAGTTCTATTTGTGATAAAATAAATTCAGGACAAAAGCAGGAAAGAATCCTACACCCAGCACAGGAAATCCCTGAGCCAAACAGAGAAAAAACCTGCAACATTTGGAATGGCAGCCACATCTCCAATAGCAGCCCAAAGACTTGGACCATGAAAATCCTGAACATCATATTTAATCAGTAACAGAGACAGAGCTCTTAGCCAACCCCTCTGGCAGTCTGGAACCACTGAGTGGGAGGACACTGAAGCTTTATCAGGCAGCATTTATGGGCAGAGAGCTCCAACTCTCACGTACTTTGAAGTGGAATTGAGACCTGAGCTGAAGAGGAGCTGGATGCCAAACAGGCCACTTAAACCTCGGGAGGCATATCCAGTTTGTTATTGTGCTCTGAACACAAGGAGGGAAAATAGGTGGAGAGAAGGGAGAAATAAAAGGGGAGGAGAAGAAACTCCCCAGTGGGAGGAGGTATGGGATCACCCAATGCCTTCTTGTCTCCCTGCTAGACAAAGCTGACTTTTTCCACAGTGAATGTAGGATTGAAGATGGCAAGCATTAAAATGTTACCAAAAGCAAGAAGCATTGGATTAAACTGTGAGGGGAAATCAGGAGTGTGTTGATAAAAGCAAAGAAACACAGGCAAGGAAACAGACAGAAGGTAGTACTTGTTACACACAGAATAGTAAAGAAGCTGACATGAACTTCAAGAAACCATCAAGAAAAAGATCAAAGTGTAAATAAGATCATAGAGGTCCTGCTTTATTTTTATGACTTGTTTTATGTGTCTTTTATGTGTGGAGAAAATAAATAAATAATCTTTCTTTTGAACCTTAATAAACTCACAGATCTCTGGAACAAAAGGGCTGATAGGTAGCAATCCCTGTGGCTTCAACAAGAGAAGCAAGGGGTCTGTCCCCAGAGACTCCTCCTGTAAAATGCTGGATCATTCACCTGCAGTAGCATGGGCTTCATTGACTCTGAGTGGAGCACTGGCTCCCCAAATGAAGGAATGTTTAATCTAGCAGATAAAAGTAGAACAAATCAGGCGTAATTTGAAAAGCAAAGTAGCAAGTTTGTTTTTTCTTAAATGAGTACGTACTAATATGATGGATTCTTTAATACACAAAAGCTGTAAAGTGACAGGTATCTTTCTAAGGGGAGGATTGTACTTCTAGTAGACATTGGGGTTTATATAGGAATCTCTGGGCAAAATTCTGAGCATAGCCACCATTCTTGGTTTTCTGGTCTCTGAATTGAGCATCTGAGAACGATGAGAATCTGAGAATGTCCCTTAAAATATCTAAAAGTATTCATATGAAGGATGTCTTTACCCATAAGCACACCTTAACAATTTCACATCAGGGACACATGCTGTGCAGTTGTCCTGTTCTCTGTCCAAAAACAAAGAGGATTTAAGATTTTATAGTTTCCAAGCTGTTTGTCACTGACCTCTGAGATAGAAGAAGCATTTGAAAGCTCTGGGTTTCTGTTCAGAGTGAAACAGGTTTGTCCAAGTGTGCAGACCTTCACATCACCATCCCCAGCCCAAGCAAACCCACACACTCTTGGCAATCAATAGTGGCAACAATCCAGCACACAATGCTGTGCATCATGGAACATGATTTTGAGCAGATCTACTTAAAATAAGCCTGACTCTAATGGCCTGCAAGAACAGACTTCTACTCTTCACAGTACTGACGGGGCAGAATTGATATTAGGAGTAGCAAAGCTTAAAATTTTCCCCAGTGAAATTCTTAGTAAAACACCATAGGGGAAACTATTCTACACTATAGTGCAGAAATGAAGAATAGCAGCCAAAACCAAGAAATGGTGAAACATTGACAAAAAGAAACAACCTGGGATTAAACCAATGGAATCTGACAGATATGCATTTTCACAGTAAAATTCCTAGAAGCCTATTCACAAATAAAAAGGCATGATTTGTAAATGGACTTATTTCACCTCACACAGGCGGTTCGTATTCCATAAAATCATTGACTTATGGAATGGTTTGGGTTGGAAGGAACCTTAAAGATCATCCAGTTCCAATCCCCCTGCTGTGGGCAGGGACACCTTCTACTAGAACAAGTTGCTCAGAACCTCATCCAACCTGGCCTTGAACACTTCCAGGATGGGGCAGCCACAATTCTCTGGGTAGTCTTGTCCAGTGCCCCACCATCCTCACAGTAAAGAATTTCTTCCTAATATCTAACCTAAACCTACTGTCTTCCAGTTGGAAGCCATCACCCCTTGTCCCATCACTACTTGCTCTGTAAAAAGTCTCTCTTCAGCTTTCTTACAGGCTCTCTTCAGGTACTGGAAAGGCTGCTATTGCCCACAAAGCCTTCTCCTTTCCAGGCTGAACAATCCCAATTCTCTCAGCCATTGTAGAGTGCCTCTGGCCTGGTCAGCTCTGGACCTAAATATGACACTTCTGGTAGAGCTCTCAATGGTTAATCTCAGTTTAGAGAAATAAAATTAAACTACGGAAGTCAGGCACGTAACAATTACTCACCAAAACAATTTTGAAAATGCTGATCAACCACTCTACAAAAGCACTGTGGCCCTGGATCTCTGCTGGGTAAAGTGTTTTTCCATACACCAAAACAAAGGGACAAGCAGAATGAAACAAAGCACCTGACTGGTGAAGGGATGAAGAGGCCAAGACATCACGAACAGAGTATTTTAAAAGTACAGCTACAAGTTCTTTCTGACATTACTGCATATTTGCTGAATTCAGCAAGAAGCTGCTTTCAAAGCATTTCAAATGTATTTCAAAGTGGATGTTTATTAGATTGTTTTACCCCTCCCAACAGATATAATTTAGCATATGCTGTTTGTTATAACTGACTTAGGAGGTCCCATGTGCCGCTTTTCAGTTCACCTGGGCATTGTCTGTTAGAGCAAAAATTTAATATTTTGACCTGACTAAAATAAATATTCCCATAGACACCCAATTCTGAAGAAGCACAAAACAGAACTACTGACAAAAATGACATTCATACTCGAACATGGCTATAGCCCTGAATGTAATATAAAAATAAATATAAAATACAAATGCAATATAAAAAAAAAAAAAATTGAACAAATTTTTGTGGTTTGCCAGAAACAATCACCACTGAAAAACACTCCCAGAAAGAAAAGTGAAATTTGTCACAAGCTTAAAGAGATTTTCAATAAAGAGCTCCAAGAATGGGGACAGATTCTATCAACTACTTTTGAAGGAGCTGGAGTTTTAACATGTAACTAGAATGATCACAAGCTAGCTCTTATGAATTAGGGTGCTTCAGTGATGCCAGAGCAATTTGACCCAAGTTTTGATTCTTTAACAGATGCATTAATCCTATTTTTTTCAGAATTCATCCTTGAACATAGATCACATCGGTAGTAGATTCTACCAGGCTTCCTTAGAGCCAGGTTTTACTGATCTCCTTACAGAAAATATGGAAATTTACACAGAAGCTGCGGTCTGACCGGCTTTGGGCCTGAACTGACAAAATCTGACTGACTCTGTAGTTTTAAGATGTCTCTGCATGAGAATTGGCTACAGAATAGGAAGTACTACCAGAACTACCACATACAAGAAGAAAGAATTATGGTTATCATGGAAGAGTAAATAATTTGTCACTTTTGTAAAAGCCATTGCCAGAAGAGGCACAAAAGGAGATACAAACATTTAACATTTTCAAAACTGAACACATTCATCTCTGGATACAAAATTCAAATTAATTACAAAAATGATATTATATGACCATCTGCTCAGACAAGGGATGGAATAAAGAGATTTTGTTTTCACCACAAAATATGCTGGCTATGTCAGGAATGAGCTAAGATAGCATGGCAGGAGATAAATCAGCTGCTCTCTGACTCAGAGGCGCATTGAGAGGAGCTAAGCCCATTATGCTCTTTAAGCACCTACAGAGGAGAAATGCCAGTGCAAGCTTGTACCAGGGAGTTCCATTGCCACTGCTCCTCTGAGGATTCTCCTGCACATCAGTGTCATGACTGCATCTCAGATGTCCAAGGCCAGCTCTACCTGGCACGTGTCCAGTTGCCCAAAGGACATGGCTGTGGCTCTGATGGGGGACAGGCCCTGCATGTTGATCCCTGTGGGAATCCTGAGGGTCACCAGCCAAAGCTGTAAAAACTCAGTTTTTCTGAGTGAAAACCTAAAATCACTTAATTCTGAACAAGATAATACTTGAATTTAAAGTCATCACTTACTTAGTCTTTTCATAATAGCTCTGGATTGATTCTCAGAATAATTTCCCAGTTCTCTTTTTGTTAATAGAGAAGTACTTTTCCCATGCCTTTGTCATCTTCACATACCTGCAAAAATATATGCCAATGAAGGATGCAAATTAAACAACTAATTCTCAGTAATCATTTGGCTGCATCTACATTTTAATTTAGATCTAGAGAAGCACCTTCAAGGCAAACATCTTCACCATCTCCACTTTCCATACTCCATTTCACCCTACAGTCTTGGGGCTGGCTTCCTTTCCCCTGAGTGGCAAGACACCTGATGTTCTCCAACTACAAATGAGACCTTCTGCCCACAGATCCCATGTGAGACAGCCAAACACAACCTCCCCAACTGCACTGAGTGCTGCAGGACCAGCAGCATTCACTCCTTCACTCTCTGGAGTCTCTGGGTAAGGCTTTGCTAGACAAAGGCGCTGTCTGAGAAACTCCTAGAATTTCTCTGATACTTTTTGGCTTAAAAGAAAGTAAGGATGGATTTGAAAACTCCACAGATGTTGTTATTGAAAGCAAAACTTTGTATTAAAATATTCTTGATATTTAGTTTTCTTACAAAGTATTATACTACTCTATAGAAAAAATAACAAGTATAATGAGGCTTCTTGTTTGTAAGATAGATATTCTAAAGTATGTCAGTTACATAAGGCTAACATTCCTTAAATCCAGCAGATATTTTGCAGATTTTAACTTCTGTACCTCATAGTTGAGGCTCAGAGAAACTATTTCCTTTTCATATGAAGAAACTTCATGATGGTGTTTTAAGCAGAATGACTGAAGCTGTGCAAGGCCAACACAAATTAAATGTTGACACCTTTAGATGTTCTATAGATAAGGATTACCTCTGTGCACAGCTCTGCCTTTCATAACTGTGATGTTCACACTTTTTTTTTTTTTTTTTTTTACTTTTAAAACATACCAAAATGGGAAATACTTGGCTTTCCAAGTATTCAAGTAAAGCACTTGAGTTAAATATGACTTTGTTATTGCTTCAACAATCCACATACTGAGAGCTCTATAACCTTTATCATTTAAGTTAATTAGAGAGGGAAAAGAAATATTCATTCTAACCAATTTAATTTTTCTTTCTACATCTCTGTTTTCCCTTCAGATTACAGCATCCAGGAAGAATAAAAATTAGATAAAATTAATCTAGCTACTGCTAGACACGTCTTAATGTATTCAGAAAAGATCCAGACTATTTTCTATATCAATGACCACATGGCACAAGAACAACAAAAATCTAGATCTTTTAAATGTACTTTTTGTTTCAGAAGAAAACTTAAACAAAAACTTGTGCAATCTTTCAAATATCCTTAATCCAGAGCATAACTGTGTGTTTAAATCCCTTCTTAGAGAACAAATTCATTTAAGGTAAAACTTGTTTAAGGACCAGGTTAGGACAGTGTTCTGTAAAAGGTGAAATACACATCCTAAAACAGGCATACAGAACACACATAAATTTTATTCTTCAGAGATAACTATAAAGTGAGAATTCAGGCCTGAAGGGCTGTTTACAATCTTGCAGTGTGTTTCAGAACTGGAAACTATGAAAGTGGGATGTAGATAATTTCTGTGTTGTTTCAAGTAAGTGCATACCACACACAAATCTATACACACATTTGTATGTGCATGACAACAGAAAAAGATAACTCCATTTTTAAATGAAACTCTAGATTCTTTCAGCTACATGCCCCAAGTTGAACTTTTCAGTTGTAATTGATGAGAAGATTTAGGACATTAGAGGGAAATGCTAAACAAAATTTACAGCCAGTGCAATAATTTCATTAATGAAACAATGTCACTTCTTGATGAAAAATCACAGCTGAGCAGTGCAGGCCTTGCTATGTGAAGAGCTAAGAACTTTGGTACTAAACTGTGCAACTTCTGGGTGTTTGGAATTCACCCAAAACCTCTCTGTGTAACTATAGCTATCCTTTAATGCCCTACAAAAGAGGATACTTTGTATGGAAATCAGAGACAAACCACCTTATCCCCCAAACCAGGATCTCTCTTCCCTGCAGACATGACCTAATGTCTTGGCATTCCAGAGAAGCACTGGCACTTGAGAGCCCCCCAGCCTGTGAGAGCAGGCTCAGGAGGATTACAGGGGCTGTGCTGCACAGCACTTATGACAGGAATGCTTTGGGAGCCCTGCTCCTCCTTTAGCTCTGTCTTCTCTGACCACACCAAACACTGCTCTACCTATGGAAGGGTTTGGTCATGTATGATCTGATTAGTCAGTGTGCACACACACAATGCTCCATTCAGGGACAGTCTGGGATGCACAGCCAGATGTGTCTGTGCTGGGGAAGTGGTTTGACAGGATTTACTGGGGATTGGAGGGAAGGGAGGGGAATGCACAGTGAAATAAAGTTTTTAACCTGCATCTGTTTTGTAACATAACCACAAACCAGAGAACAATGGCATAAAGAGCGGCCATAAATCAGAGGTCAAACTTGCAGCAAAACCCAATAAATAAGCATCTCATTTAGCAACAGAGCTCTATGTGCAACCACATTTCCTCATCCACACACCAACCTCTCTTTCTAATTAAACAGTTGATGCTGTGAGGTGTTAACTACCTGAATAATCCTTATATGAGAATTTTCTTAATTTTTATGGAGGAAGTGGAAAAAAAATCTCAAGAGAAAAACATTTTGAAAACACGTGTTGAGACTGGTTGTTGCAATATACAAGTCTGATAGAGGACATTTTTATAACTGGATATATTTTTAATAAATTTCAAAAAATATATAACTGAAACACAGTGATTGAACATGAGCATGTACATGATATTTTAAACAAAAACTATTTAAGCCCTATTCCTGCCCTCCTAAAGTCAATAGTAGGGTTCTATTGTGATCCATAGATAAGTCCAAAAATGTAGTGCTGATGTTTGTGTAAAATACATTTGATTCTATCTGGGATTCTCATCCTTAGTGTGAAATTTTTTCAGCATGTTACAATGTCCCCATCATAAACACCTTGAGGGACTACACTCCTAAACCAAAACAAAATCATAAATGTTTCTTGATGGTGGGTTTTTCTTATTGATCACTTCAAGCCCTCCCAAGACTAAATGTTCATGGAAAAAAAAAAGCAAAGGAAAGTTTTCTGCCTACTGAAGTTACCCGATGACAGATAGTCTCCTTGTGCAGTTTTGAGATTAGAAGTCTTCCCCTGACAAAAAAAAAAAGAAAAACAGAAAGTATTAAAATTTTTGTAAGAATATTCACTCCACACTGAAAGCAGGTGTAACACAGAGATACTCTGAAGTCATCTCAAAATTAAAAAAAATTAATAACTGTAGGCTTATTTTCTTACTGATTCATTTAGGAAAACATAGAAGTTAACAACTTATGTGTGTATTGATAGGTAACTTCACCCAACTATTCATTCTGAATATCTATTAAGAATAAATTTGGATTATGGATTGTGTATATTTGCAAAAAACATCCAAATATGCCAGTACAGGTGTGATTTTCCAGTCTGTGTTGTTGTGGAGGTGCCACATTCAATCACTTCACAATCGCATGAAGAAATAAGGCAAACTAAATAAGAAGATATTTAACTTGCAACATCTGCACCCTCTTTTTCCTCAGATGTTCCCAGGCTTGGCCTGACAGGCACCATCACAGATATCCTTATTTTCTCTGAAAGGTTTCTTAAACCCAGAATATGAAAGAAAATTCCAAAACTGAACACCTGTGATTGATTTTAACTCTGAGGAGCACCTCACATAATATTTCACTCTCTGTTACAGCTTAGCTAGAGCGTTATGATCAGAAATAAGGTTATCTCCATTTTTCTGAGTGTTCACTAGAGACTTCACCAGAAACAGCTGTCAAACAACACTGCCACATTCTGACCTGCATAAAACTTCTTGTTTTCTCAAACCAAGAAAGGGAGTCTTTTCTTCAAAGCAAAGTCTGTAATTACTAAAGCTTGTGTTATAGCAAAATGCCATTATACATAAAGGAAAGATTCTGCTTTCACAACCAGGTTTTCCTGCAAGAGCTAGATCATATGGCAAGTTGATTTCCTGAGTCATAACAAGGAATTGTGTGAGCTTCCTGTAGATGTATAAATAATGCCCAGGACTCGGTACAGTAATTTGCTACAGGAACCAATTAATACCTAAAACTCAGATATTCACCCACTTTCTCTCTGTGGGAGACTGAAGGAAGCAAAATAAGACATAAGCTCTGCTGTTATGCAAGAGTTACAGAAACAAGGTTTAGAGTTCTCACTGTAACAATGAAACTGCTGAAAGGACAAAAGTCAGGCTAAGCTAAAAGTTAAAACAGCAAATTACAAAAGTGCTTCCACACTGTTCATAAAGTTGACCTAAACCCAGAAAATTCTCCTATTCTCTTCACTTGAGCTTGATAAATTTCATAGCAGGAAACTAACCCTGTTTTAGGCACTGCAGAGCAAATTTTGTTTTGTAAAATTCACCTTGAATTATTTTGACTCTCACGCAGCTATCCACTGGTTAAAGGGGATAGACATACCCACATCTAAAGTGTTATTGATCAAAGAACTTCTTAGAATATCTATCTGTCAAAAGAAGGTTGATTATAGGACAGGTTAATAGACTGCATTTTCCCAGATGTGTTAATGCATTTGAGCAGTACTGCAGGACTTCAAGTAGTTCTTTTGTAGTGGTGGGAAAACCTGTGGGGAGTACTGTTTAATTAAATAGAATTTAACTTTCAAAGAGGAGTTTAAGTATATATATATGTATATATATATATATATATATATATATATATCCTGCTCACTGACTTTTAAATTAATTAGTGAAATGAATTGATATCTTTTATACATTTCAACAACTTCAACTTAAAATCTACTGCAAACTCTCTCTAAGCCCTTCTCCCAAAGATGAGGAACACAGCCTAATTTTGAACAAATTCACTTCAGAATTCATAGGGATATGTATGATGATACCTAACAGAAGCCAAGATGTTTTTAACCAAGTTATGAGAAATATTGAAACATACTCTGGACACACATCCTGCGATGGATTAGTGTTTGTAGGACACCCTGGTTTACATCTACAGCTACACAAGCTCCCTGTTCCTGCTTTGCCTGTAAGAGTGCAGGATTTCAGGAGATGACCTCCAGAGCTTTGGGCAGCTCCATGTAGTTCACCCCTCAGCCTCCTCCCCCGAGCAGTTAAATTGCAGTAGTTGCTGGGAGGAGCTGAAGTTGGTGTCACACCTCCTTTGTGAGAGTTCTCCTTACAAAGCTACAGAACTACGGGGGGTTTTACTGTTCCAGATTGGGGAGGACACAGAGTTCATATGTGTAACTTCTATATAGCAGTTAATTTCCAGTGCAGATGAGTGGTTATGTTTTTATGCCTCCAAAGAAAAAGTGGAATAACCATATGCAAAACCACAATTAACAGTGGCAAATGCAGGGAATAAAGAGTTTTCCTCCCACTTTATTTTCCATTTTATAGATAGTTACATAAATCATCAGTTTAAATTTTAAATGATCTTTAATAACTGGAAAAACACATTCATTACTTCCAGAATTTGTAATTTACAATGTCTGTATTCACAGGAAAATGGCATAAATTCAAATTAAAAATGAAAACACAGTTTTTTAGCTTCCAAAGAAGTTATATGTATAAGCTATACATTTCTTTAACAATATTTAAGACATATTCTTCCAGTTTTGGTTAAAATACTTTCATTATTTTTATACATTTCATGCCACATTTTCATTATAACAAGAGCCATATATACACACACACACACACACACACACACACATATATATATATTCTTTATGAATTTGGGAAGGACAAGAGAATGTCTCTAATCAAGGAAGAATAGAAGAGAGCTAAATACAGTAAAACTCATCACTGCCATGCAATCAAACATCAAGCTTACCCTACATGTCTTTAGAACAAAATAGAGGGAGCCTCTCCAGTGATCAATGTTTATTTCTGACACATACCGTAACCACGTAGTTACAGTTTAGAATTTACATTCTTGGGGCTATTAAATACAGCTGATCACATTAGCTGTGTAATCATCACCATCACAATGTTCAATTTTGTAAACCACTAGGAAATACTAATGAAATTGGCCTCCAGAAAGGGCAAACATCAGCAGGCTGCTCGAAAGAGGGGTACTTACAAAAAAAACAGCCCAAACTCTCTCAAATCTTTTGGTTGCAGAAATTTCAGGTTTTAGAATTACAGTTCTACCAGCCATACCCCAGTTATATAATTTAAACACAGGAGCACAACTAAGGAGTTATGTTTTGGTATGGAAACAGAAAACTTTGTATCCTATTTGGAAATGTGAGCTTTACACGTACAAACACAGAATACTGGGACCGCAGAGTGTTTGAACTGATGTCTCCAACTGTCTCCATTTGAGTTCCTAAATTCATTTCTCATAAGTAATTGTGCATCTAACTCAAACAAAATTAGATCACATATGCCATTAGTTTTAATGGCTTAGGAGAAATAACTGGGCTAGATTGTGCACGGCAACTGAGGAGTTACAGCTGTGTACTGTGTGGGCAATCACACGATTTCACTGCAGAGGGTGTCTGTACACACAGAGAACCATATTCACACCAGCAAGGCAGCCACAAAGTCCTGAATTGCATGAGATTTTTCAGTTTTATTTACTCTGCCTTTTGTTTGAGGGGCAGTGTAACACATATTGAAGGGAAATGTTTTCCAACTGCTTGAACAGATTCTGCTTCTTTATTACTACCTTATTGTGTCTCTTATTCTATTCCCTTATTAGTAAAAGGTATCAATTATGAAAACACAAAACCTAGACATTCTGGCATATCAAAATAATATGAGCATTGTTACATAGTCATCAACCCAACCCAGCCCAGCTGAGTCTCTGGCACTGACACTTGCCACAAAACAAAGGTAACAGGATTCAAGAATAACTTGCAAAAGTGAGTTCTGGACATTAACCACTCAGAAGGAAAAAATTGTAATGAGTCTTATGTTGAAATCCTGTTGTTTATCTATTTTATGCATGGGTGTTTTTTATAATGTTTTATTTTCATCTTAGTTGAACCACTGTTTGTCATTTTTACTTTAAATATAATATCTGTATGCTTTCTGAAGACAAATTTTTAAACCTTTTTTTTTATTATTATTATAGCTTTCTTTCTTAGGCATGAAGCAAAAAATAAGAAGTTTCAGATGGTGGTGTTGATATAACAGCATTACAAGATTTTACTATCATTTTCTTTGCTAATTTTATATAACCTCAAAGTTGACTTCCTTCCATTAATCTCATTTACTTCAGCCTATAGGGATTCATAGATGATTTTACTGAGTAGCAACAATCAATTTTTGAATCAGTAATTCTTAAATTGTAAAAATAATGTCAATGATTCTTTCAGTGCGAATCGCTTTTTCTATTAATCTATTTAATTTGTCCCATTGTAGGCATTGTAATGATGTAATCATTACATCAAATGTAATCATTTCCATGTTCTTAATTTTAATAGGTTTCTCTGGACTTCCATGATTAATGTCCAGCCTTAATCACACTCAAAAAATTTGTATCACATTTGCATTTTTTCCCTTCAAGATGTTTTGTGTCACTTTTCCAAATACAAGTAGACATAGAAATACATTTTTAACATTGCATAAAGGGAGTAGGGGTGAACTTAAACTCTTGTTCTTGCAAGTATTTGCACTGGTGCACACATGCAAACACACACATCCAAAAAGGTGCCAAAAGTAATGCAGAGCTTTAGGGTACAAAGCTAATTTTTTGCCATCTTAATAGCATCTTCTATTTCCTCAGTTATCTCAACCATGTTTTCCATGGAACATACAGGAGATATTATAGAAGAAAATATTTTTAGGTATTTGAGTTATTACAGTGTTCTGCACCATTGGACATTGAACATGAAAATACAGTAGGTATTCTTCAATAAAATTATTTAATTTTCTTATAGCAAAAAAAAATTGTGAAAATTATATAAATATTACTTATTATGAGATCTGACAGAGCACTTTCTAACAACCACTTTTACGTGGATGTAGCTATAAAAGTTTAATATAAATTTTCAAATGAATAGTCTAAAGGAATAGTTCAACTTCAATGTAAGATCTTCCTGAAAAAAAACCCCAAAACCCACAATCAATAATTAAAGATTTTTCTTAGAATACTGTGACAATTTTTCTTCAGTTAAACATGTCCATTATAGTAGCAGGAATATTTTCCTAAAGTTCCTTCTTGGTGTTTTTGTTCCTTATGTAGCAGGTCATTCCATTAGGTAACCCTCCAAGTGACCCAAAGGAGATATATTAAAATCTAGTAATACAATACCCCTGAACTATTTTACATAATAAGAATTTTTTTTCCAACTCCCAGATGTTGCTAAAGGACAGAAAAAAGACCTGTAAAATTCTTCATCATGAATCTTTTTTTTTCTGCAAATCCCTTTTTTCCCCCCTTTCAAAAGCAATTCTGAATAGAGGTAAAAGAAGACAAAACTTGACCTTTTGTGATCCCAGCATTAATAGGTCTGTTCATAATTCAATCTGTGTGTGTGTAGAAGCATCCATGTGGAAACATGCAGGCCTGAGAGACATAAAGCCTTTCCCTTTAAACATTATCTGACCCTATGAGTCTTATTCACAAAAGAAGGCTTACGTACGCATAAGTTGAAAAAAATGCATGCTTTCATTGTGCCACAGAGAGCCTACACATTTTACTCCTCATTCGCCAGGAAAACTCATCATGGAAGTGACACTTGTACAGGAGCTGGGAGAGGGAAGGGTAAAAGAGCACAACACAGCAAAAAAAAAACCCCAGCACATGCAAAGAAAAAACTTCTTTTCTTATTAAAAATATAGAAGGGTCATCTCCTCTGCTGGCATGTGACAGGGTGAGGGCGTGGATGTGAGAGGAGTTGCTATCCCCAGTGTTTTGGCAGCCTTGCAAAACTCTACCTGAGGAGAGCAGCCTGTTTTTCTTGCTATTCTAAGACTATTTTCTCCTTCCATAATCTGTGTTCACCAAGGTGAGGGATGCCTGTGTCACTTGTACCTGGACTGATAAATAATACCATATTCATAATTTCATAGATTCGAATGGTTATGTTTACACAGTACACTGGTTTCAAGACAATCCTGCAAGGTCTTCAAAGTCTACTGATGCTGCTGCAAATTGCCAGCAAACAAGAGTGTCAGGTATTTGTGTTGTGTCAATACATGGAGTCCATCTATTACCAGTACCCATTCACAGCTCTCCTGTTTAGTTTGGCTCTGGAAATTCAGCTGTCAGTTTAAGTGCTTGGTTACCCAGAGCCCACTCACGTTATCAGAGAGTGCTCCAAGCCACTTTGCACTGAACCTGTCAATTGAAACATGGACAAGGGGCAGGAGAAACACAATTGTAAGAGCAGCAATAAGAGTTTACATTTAGTGAAACAAATCCTCAGCTAGGACAGATCAGCCAAGCTTCAACAGCTGCAGTATTGATTTGTACCAGCATCTGAGCTCACCAGCTGTAATTATTTTCTAAACAGGGCAAAACTAACACCATCGGGAATCATGTGGAAGCCTTTTCTTAATGAGTAATGAGTGAAGTAATGATGACATTCCCACCAGTTTCCAGCATTTTCCCTCCCAGTAAGGGGAATTGCTGGAAATTCCAGATTTTGAAAATCATATTGTGCACCTATCTGCATCTTCATATGCCCAAATACTTTCAAAATACAGCTTTAACAGCCCTCAACTTCTAGAATCTCACAAGAGGAATGCTGAGGAACAAAATAAGTGGAATTTCATGGCCCTTGATTGCTTTAATTGTAAAAAAGAAACAATACTATTCAATAGGTCATCAGAAACCAGAAAAAAAACAACACCAAAAGTAAGGCTGTGATGATGCCACAATTAACTATTTAAAATGGGTCCAAACGTTCAGATTCAGCGCCTTCTTAAAATGAAAAACTTTTCTATGAAAAAAACACGTATCCCAGTGATACCAGTTGTTTTAACAATTGGTCATTGTTTGTTAGGTTGAATGCCTAAGTTGTTAATGAATAAAAATCTAATCTAGGATTGATTAAATATATCTACATTTTATTGTTTTTCATAATGAATATGATAATTGATAATATGGCAATGCCCACTAGTATGATACAACACCTTCTGTTTGAATTGCAGTTACAAGAAATTGTTTCACTGGAAAAATCACAAAAATG
Source organism: Lanius collurio (assembly GCA_020086605.1). Classification (NCBI taxonomy): domain Eukaryota; kingdom Metazoa; phylum Chordata; class Aves; order Passeriformes; family Laniidae; genus Lanius; species Lanius collurio. Next base: position 48,670,695 of record JACBWW010000004.1, read on the forward strand.
GGGAATATATAAAGGTAAAGCTTGGTCCTTTAACATGAGAATACTACAGAATTTGTATTCAGGCTAATGTCGAGTGACATTGAATTAATATCCTCATTGAAGGACATATGAAATATTGACAACTGACAAGAGTTTTCAAAAGACAGACTAAAGGCCCAACATTCTCTTAGTGATGGATGTGATAACTCCAGAGAGAATCAGAGAGCTGTGACTGCCCTGCAGCTGGCACCCACTTCCCCCTGTGCTGCTCAGAGGGGCTCCTCCCTTGCTGCTGCTCCCTCCTGGATGTCCACAGGTTAAAGCTGCTCAGGGGTGCCAGGGGGAACAGCTCCCTGCCCTCATTCAGCCTCTCAGAACCACAGAATCAATGAGGTTGGGAAAGACCCCTGAGATCATTGAGTCCAACCTATGGCCCAGCAGGACCTTGTCAACCAGAGCAGGGCACTGAGTGCCACATCAGCCTTTCCTTATCAGCTCCAGGGACAGCGACTCCACCACCTCCCAGGGCAGCCCATTCCAGTGCCCAACCAGCCCTACTGTGAAGAAATTCTTCCTAAAAGAATTCCAGAAGTGTGACCCATATGAGGTGCTTGGGCACTGGGTGCTGCAGCACCCATCACTGCTTCCATGGATTTTAGTGTGCCAGAAGTCTTTTGGAGGGGAGTTAAAATACCCTGCTCAAGGTTAGTAAACAACCTCAATGGCTTTTGCATGTGATTCTCAACATCAAAATAAATCAAGTAGATTTGTATATGTGGGTTATCAATTTACAAGCTCCAAAGGGAAAATTGAGTAACTCTAATTTAACTGAATAATATTTATTGGAAAATCTTAAGTATCTGGAACCACACCATGTTTAGTATTTTGCCCACAATACATATTTCTCTCTCTCTCTCTCTATGTAAATTTTGTTGTTCCTTTTTTATTTTCATGGCCTTCTAAACATTTTAAGGATTGTTCAGGGCAATATTTGGGTTATAGTAATAATTAATAGTGTTTGTCTTCTACTTCCATATATCTGCCAATATGTGATGGGTCATTAAAATCCCATTGGTTTGGTACACACCTTTCAGGAGGAAGAGATAAAATTGCCAAGTACATGGAACTGGAAAAAAAATTCATGCCAACCTCAGGCAGATAATTTAGAATTTCTGCCAAAGTAAGGAGATCAGGATTGAGGTCGACAGGTGATATCTCTTTTATTAAAGGAAAATTTAATTTGTTAGAAATTAGTAAATAACAAGGAGTAATATTATTACTGAGGCAAGATAACCTCAAATATAAATTATTGGTAGAGAAATATTATTGATATAAGTGAAATATTATTGGTATAATTCTAAAAGTATTTTTAATTTTTCCAATAAATGGAATATTAATATACATTTACAGGTAAAATTCTTATAAGATGCATGTATTAACAATATCATAACTGAAGGTTTTATTTCCTTTTGCCATCAAGAAACCTACTCCAAAATAATGATTCACTTTTAACTGACATCAATTTGGTTTTAATATTTCATTTATAGAATATACCGACAACTTCACAGCATGAGATATTGTAAAAAAAATGCTTGATTTAATAGGTTCTCATTACATTTCCTGCATAATCTTATGATTAGCTTAGCAAATCTTGACATTGTAAACTACATTTTCCCCCTAAAAGAACAGAACAGAGTTTAATGTTTGTAATTAGAGCAGCAACACCGTTCTAACAAAAGCAAAAAGCTACTTAAATTCTTAACTAAATACTAAATATTTTGCTTTGTTGAAATAGCCCTTTTAAAAATCAGTTTACAAGCAAAAGGAATCACATATTAAAAACCAAAGAAAATTTGAAGAAAATGTCCCCAGTTTCTTTAGAAAGTTTCAGAATTGATAAAAAGTATGACCTATTCCCCTTTTGATTATATCAGATATAAACACTGCAGTCAGGGACCTTCTCTCTAAAGGTAGACTGAATCCATCCTCTACATGGGGTTGGATGACACTGAACACATTTAGAGCAACTAAATTGAAACCTACTGAGTTTTCACCTCATTTCAATCTTCCCGCCCACCCTTCCCACCCAGTCATTGGGTTTTTTTCCTTTGTTCCAAACACTTTGGCAGAAAGGAGGCTGGCAGGGCAAAGGAGAGAGAGGACATTGTCTTTCCTCTACACTTCCATGGTGAAAACAAAGATGGTGAAGATGGCCAAGAAGGAGAAATCTGTTCAAGTAAAAGGGTCGATGAAATTAATTTCCATTCCGGCAGTGTGAGGGAAGAATGAACTCGCACTTACCAAAATTCTGTTTGGGGTAGAATAAGTAGCTGTGCACTGCTTCTTACAAAGAGCTAGGAACTAGGTGCTTTTACTTCTTTTTTTTATCAATGTTGGATATCAACAAAAGTTAATCTTTGATTGTTAAACATGCATCCTAATGACATGACTCAGTTTTTGATTTTTCATGGAGGTAATTGGATCTAGAAGTCAATCTTCAATACAGTTTTACACAGAAAGGGCTGGAAAAGAAGAAAGTTAGAGAGACCACTCAATATGGAATTAGGAAGACAAAGAAAGAGAAAAAAATTGGGGTTGATGTGCAATAGTTGTCTCCAAAGAAAAAAGGCTTTTCTTGGGAGACATTACAGACTATGAATAAATAAAAATGAATTCATATTAGTCATCATCATAAATTCATTTACTTAAATAAGAACTGAATTTTCTCTGCCAGACAATATTGGCACTGACTTTACAAGGTATTTAGTTGTTTCTGAGAAGCAGCAATAAAATCATTAATAGAACTGGATCAAAAGCAAATGAGAGTCTAAACTCAAAAGACAGTCACACATATATAGCCCAAGAGATTTCTGTGTGTGTGCCCTAAGCAGGGCACAGAGAATATGAAGTTCTTGCTCTTGCCCAGCAAAGCTCTTGCTCTCTCTCAGAGAAATTACCCTTTGCATCTGTGGATCAAAATACCCCACAGAAAAAGATGAAAATCTGAAGATTCAGGAATGTATATCCTGAAATTATTTTTGGCAAATATTTTACTGGGTCATTAAGAAGGAAAGAGATATAAAATTGTCCCATTTTTACATGGAGATCACAATGAGCTTTGATGTTGAAAAATAACTTTTCTGGCCTTCAAATATAGTCTTTATGGTCTTCTTTTTGTCTTATTTGTCAAAAAAATTGCTTTATATAATTCACCTACTTCCTCTGGCCTTAAACACAACTCCTTTGTTATCATTGAAAGAAAATAAAATTATTTTTCCCCCTGAAAGCTAAAAAAACCCCTCCATCTGAAGAATGAATAATAACATGCTACAGACACATGAATTAAAAACCCATAAGAAGCATTTTAATATAAACACATATGTCATTTTCTTATACATTTTCATATAAGCATTTTGAAGTACACTTGTTCTTTTTTTGCCATCAAATTGGAAATGGGTATACTTTAGATATTATTAGAATTCCTTGGCTTGCAATATAATTTAAAAGAACCAAACCACTTTTCAGAATTAACAACCTTAAAACTCATATATCCCAACACATTTTTCAGTGTTCACTCTTTTACAATGGTGAAAGCTATGCCTATGTCACATGCAGCGAGGTTAAAAAGAAAATTAACACCATGCTAGTTTTGACAACAGTCAATGATTTTGCATGGGCTGTTTAAAACCCCCAGTTTCCAGCTCCTCAAGGGGTCCTATTTAAATGCACTTGTCCCTACCTATGGTGGGGATTGGCCTCACATCTGCATTTTCCCCTCTGAACAGTGGCAGGTTTTCATCTTCCCCCAGACACCCACCAGTCAGGGCCAGCATGAGAGGATCAGTTATTAACTCCAATGAAACCAGGATTTCATCTACTGTCCCAAAGTCTGAAACCATTCAGACCATTCATCTAAGAGTGGTAAATGAAACCTCTAGAAAGGCAGAAGGACTCTGTGATTGCTCAGTGTCACGAGGCAGCTTGATTGACACCAGTACACCCACTGGCCTTCAGCAATTACAGCTCAAAAGAAAACCAGCAGAACTGGGAGCAGATGGATAAGCTTTTAAGTAAATATAAAAGTTAGAGATGATTACTGTTAGCACACAAAACTTTCTTCCTGGCACGAGCTAAGGGTTGACAAAGTTGGCTATGTAAGACATGCCTTTCATTTGACAGAAAACATTGCTAAAACTCTGATTCTAAATATGCTGGGCACTTGCAAAGGATCTCAGAACTTTATTATGAAAAGCTCTAAGGGCACTACTAAAGACTGCAGAGCAAAAAGACCTGCACTTCCATGAATAAGTAAAACTGTAGTAAAACATGTTTAGAGGAAAATGTAACAAGAGTTTAAGCCAAAAGAGTTGATTTCAGTCACAGATCTTTGAAATTGCACCCTGCATCCTTACTTCTCTTTTTGTAGAAAAGACACAAATCTAGTGTCCTGCTTTTCAGCATTTGCTTAAGCTTATTCCTGTATCACTGCTGAATGGGACTGTACTGACTCAAAAATATTTAAACTGCTGGCTACATTTCATACAGAAAATATGTATTTCTCCAGCCAAACGAGTGTAACTTGCCCAATAAAACAGATATACCTCCATGGCATAATATCTTCCAAAGACCAGGGTCTGTTTCTGCCTGTCCTTGTGTGAGTCTGTGCATAACACCTGAAGCTGCAGGAGAGACAAAAGCCTGAAAGCTCTACAGAGCTGCTGTTCCCAGATTTTCTGAAGGCCTTTGGTGGCAAAGGCGTGAGTCCAGGTTTCTGTGTCACTCAATTAAATGAGGAAAAAGCCCCCAACTTCAACAGACACCAGTGCAGAGCAGCTGAGGGTCTGTCCCAGGACATTCAGATACACAGGGGGAGGGACCAGTCAATTGTAAGCACGGATGCGTTGAGATCACAGGAAAACCCGATGGATCTCGGGGTCCTCACAAAAGGCTACAGAAGCTACACAGAAGAATAGCTCTTCCTTTTCCTCCCCCAAGCCTCCACAAACAGCTAAAAATGATGCTACTCTGAGCTCCTGATCTCCACCCCCAAGACAGATACACAGAAGTTAAAGATAACAAGACAGGCATTCATTTTTGCAGCAAATTTCTTCTCTATACGCAATTTTTTACCAAAAATACTCTTTGCTTTGCTCTCTCAAAAGTGATTCAAATACATGCTGTTCATAGGAAAATGGATAAGAGCAGAGAAATTTAATTAATTTTTCCCCCTTGCAACTTTTTTTGAAAATAAATATTTAGTAATTCTAACTGGGTTCTAGGAAGGCCTAGAGAACCTCCAAATATTGTATCATAAATCAAGTTAATACAATTAATTTTGTTAAACAGCACTGTCTGGGTAATTACATGGAAACTGGTGACCTATCTGTGCTAGCAGTCCAAGATGGAGCTAAATTATGTCAGGAAAAATACCTTAAAAAAAGAAAAAGGAAGTAAGTATGATATGTAAAAATATTTTGGGGTGGTGACAAGTTAAAGATTAAGAGTGAGAAGAATGCAGGTAAAGGCATATGCAACAGTTAGAAAGAAAACAAATTAGTAAAATCAAGGTGTGACAAGATTAATTCACAGAATCAAAATAACAAAATGTCATGATTCTAGGCAGATAGATCAGAAATAAAAGATTAGAAATCCACAATTTGCCTTTTCCCTGTTTTCTTTTAATAGAAACCCATGTGACCCAAAAATCCACCCTCCTTACGTCTCGTAAGGAACACAAATATTCACATATATACAAGGGCTAGGATACCTTACCTCCTTCTAACTTCTCATTTCTAGAGAGTTTATGTGAAGTTGCAGCAGAACACTCACATTTTACATTCTGTGTGCCATAGCTAGTACAGCTTCACAGGCACAAAACCTGGGGAATCAGCAGCAGTGTGGCAGTAGTTCCATTAATTCATTTACATGTTAGCAAAATTCATTGGAAAACACTTTCAGCAACATTCTAACGAGCCCCCAACTGCCTGTGATGGATAACCAAAGAATTGCAGGGCTCAGTAGAACTCTGCATCCTTTTTTGGCAATATTAAATTGTTCCTGCAATGCAGCAATTGGGTATTTGCAGCATCTTTTTAAGTAATATGCCTTACTATTTAAATTTGTAAAAAAGAAACCAAGTACCTGATTGCTTATTAAAAATAACCCATAGTAATTAAAAATGATATGAAATTCACTTTCTTTAAAATAAAATGTTGTGCATATACATGTATGAAGAACTAACATGAGTGCCACATAAACCTCTCCATATATAATATATTACAAAAATGTGCAAAAGTTAAAAGTTCAATTAATAGTTATTCAAATATTTCCTTAGTTGACCATAGATATAAAAATATCACTATATATCAGTTTATACATATTACTTTAACCACTGGTGCCAAAAGGAAATTTCTCAATAAAAAACACCATGCTTATTAACTTTTCAAAGTCATTATTTGTAACCAAACAGCAAACAGCTACTGTAAATACCTTCACAATTATGCTTTTTATGCAGATCAATACAAATAATATTGTTTAACCAAAATTCTCGGACACTCAACCCTCATATCTGTGTTGACAAGATTCTCCAATGGTTTGTTACCATACAAAAGAGTGGGACAAATTACTTATTTATATATACAAAACATGCTTATAAAGGCCAGCTGCAGGTATTTTTTGGAAAGTGCATTTTAATAAGGTCCTATTCAGTGGGGGAACAAATGGGCAAAAAGTAGTTTGCACTACAGAGTTTAGTGCAAGAGCTTTCTCTTTTTCTAACAACGAAATCAATCATTTGTCCAGACTGTGGGGAGTCAGAGTTAGTTACTGAAAAGAGCTCCATATATAAACAAGTCAATAACTCATTGTGTGTTATTGTTGGACTGAAGAAGTCTGCTTTCAAAAAGCTGCCCCTGCTCCTCTGAGAATGAATGTCACTGTATTCAGAGAGGGAGAGAGGGGCCTTTTGTTTCTAGCTATTGCTAACTGCCATTTATGTATGGGAAAAGGGATGTGGCTGCTGGTTGTCCCAGGAAAGCCACAGCATCACCTCCACACAGCCCTGCACCAGCCCCGGACTTTACTTTTGTAGATGGACTTCTGTCAGAGAATTCACACGTTTCATCCAGCTCCTGAGTTCACTGGGAGTATTTGTAAATATTGTTCTCATTTTACAGAGACAAAATGGCCAAAGACAATAGGAAATAACATACTCTAGCACTTTATTTTATCTGTGACAGTGTAAGGAATAACACCCTAAATATAATTAGCCTTAAGGTTCTCTGAGTAAATGTCAGTTTAGTAGCTCAAGAGAACACAAAATGACTTTAACATGTCTTTGTATCATTTCATGTTTTTTCTTTAAAAGAGAATAAACCCCACAGTTGTTTAATTATCTCAGTTCAGACTTGGGGGGGAGAAAAGGAATTTAGGTGGTGTTTTTGTTCACCTAACTAAGATTAGAGTGATCTTGCTTATCCTCCAGCCCAATCAGTTAAAAAAATTTCTGACCTTTGAGATTTGACAGTAAAAACTGGTGGTCCTGCAAACAGTATCATCATTCCACAAGGGAACACAGGGAAGTTACATTCATACATACATGTAAAGCTATTCACATATAGAAGTGTTTTAAAGAGCATTCCTACTCTAGGTTGGACTCTTCTTAAAAAGAACAAACTTCACTAGTTTTAAAGTAATTCCACTTTCATTTAAAAACAATACTCAATGTATTCTGACACAGAAATCAAAATTTCTTTTCTATTGAGCCTAATAAAACTGGAGAAAAAGGTCATGATCTTTGCATCAACCCTTGCAGTTAGCACAGGTTACCAGAGGAAATAAGCTTCATCCGTGTTTCAAAATATTTACAACACCTCCTCAACTACAGAGCATTTCTCAAGTAATAGAGAAATGTAGAAGAAACTGCAGCATTTTGTCACCAAAACCTCATGATGTACATTCAAGGTGTTTTAGGAGGCAGATCAATAGGGAAAGCCCAACAGGAAAAGCTCAACAATAAAGTTTCAGAGTGTAAAATCACAACTGCACTGTAAAATCCTATCTATTACACAGATTTGCAGCTCACACCTGATCAGGTCTGTGCAAATTAGAGTAGCTCTGTTGAGACCACTGCACTTATTCAGGATTTTGGGAGTTTACCACTCTCCAGTAATGACTCTCTTGCCTTGGAGCCTCTGTGGAGCTACAGGACAGATTCAGGTGGAGTGCACTGTAAAGCTCACTTGTGGTTTGAAACTTGTAATTTTTAGTAGATTTTATCATCAGAACTAACCACATTTCTAGTAGTTCCTTTTGTCTCTTTAAGAGTAATGAGATTCTGCGTACTACAGAAAGCAGATGACCTTGGGGAAGGTCACCTCCTGGGTGAAAATAATCATTGAGGAACTCAGAGAAGATACACGAAGCAAATCCTATAAAAGTAACAGCTATTAAAATTGAGGATGAATTTAAAAGCTTCGTTAAAACCCAGACTTTTTACTGTTCTTCAGAGTAAAACCATATACACTGGACTTACACCTCAGTAGTGTTCTGAGAAAAACCTGTCTGCGAAGGAGGGCTGGCAATGGCTCATCAACTCAGGGCTCAGAAACACTCAGGGACTGAGTTTGGGCTCTGAACTGAGAGAATTCAGAAGTTCTCAGGAGAGGCAAGGAATAAAGGAATTTTCCAGGAAGTCTAGCTATACCTTTTCCTCTTCAATTTTATTTATTTTGTGATTATTGAGATCCTGTTGACATCATGGACACTCTACAGCCCAAGGCACTTAAACAGAAAAAACACTGACCCAACACTAAGACCAAGTGAATATGACAAAAAATCCCCTACCATAGCTGAGCACACACATGACTGAAGGGGCTCATGGCTGAAAAACATTTAATCTCAAATACATCACAAATCAGAAAGATTTTCTGTATTAAAAATACATATTTCACAGCTATGAATGCTGGTTGACAACAATGTAACTCAGTCTTTATGTCCGACAAGATTTTCAGATGTGCCAGATTGGCAAAAAAGGAATACTGTAAACTGGAGGGAAAAGGTAGAAGCTGGCTGAATTAAAAAGGAATTAGTAAGTGGATACTACTTTAATATTCCTGTAATCATGCAAAGTCTTTTTGAATTTGTAAGTTTGACAACAAATAATTCATGAATAACAACTTATAAAATATTTCAGAAGAAAATATCTTGCACAATTAAGTGAAATAACTGCATTTAATAAAGTGTCCATGCAATACTAGAAAATAATACATAAACTCCATAATACAATATACAATATGTAGAAATTATTATACATAAATATTTAGATATTTATATACATAAATTTTCGAGGGGGCAGAAACTTGGGGCAGAACTTTAAAAAATGTATTTACTTTGAATGGGAAAGATACTAAGTGTCATTGAAGACATTTCAGATAAGAAACCTGCCTGATATGAATGCTTTCCTTAATGAAAATTAAAGGAAAATGATAAAACATTTCAGTTATACACACATTCTAATATCTGCTTCTTAATACTACCAATTCACATCACAGAGAAAAATTCCCATTGGAATTTCTCTGTGAGGAATCTGAGACTATTTATTTCAGAAAATAAGAGAAGATAAAGAATTGGATATTAGGCAGAGAGAATCTGTTTGTTCAAGGACACAGCAATTAGTAATGAATTGGTATCCCTTCTTTCTCTTGTTTCACAATGAAGAGGGACACTAATAAATATTTGCCAAGGCTGTGTTGCTTACCTTATTAAAATACCAACTTATTAATTAACTGCTTAGGACAAGATCCACCTCTAATAGATTTGTACTGAAGATAATTAGCTACAAAGAATGAAAACATAGCCAGGTAGTGAAATAATAACTAAATGGTGGGGATAAACAAAACGTTGGTGCTGAAACTCACTGCCTAGTCCTCTTTTATGTATTGTAAAAGATTGGCAAAGTGATGTCGTTGAGTTTCAGCCTCCCCTACTCTTCTGTTTCCATGATTCCTTTTGTTCTCAGAGGAAAACACCAAAGACAGTTCCCTCTGAAACCACAGCTCTCCAAAAGGCTCTTTAAAAGAGCATGGCCTGTTTTTATTGCCTCAGTATTGTAGTAACCTACAGTTCGCCACAGACTGTGGTGATGACTTAAGATTGATAAGGATAATTATCAGGATTTGATATGAACCATCTAATGTTACGGAAATGGAATTACCCTTCTCTGAAAGACAAATGTGTGCCACACCAAAGAAATTGCTCTTTGTCACTTAAAGACTTTCTCAGGTGAATCAGACACCAAAGGCAGTGTATGACAATCACCCAAAGGATTGAGATAGATTTAAATGAAGCAAGACATTCTTGAGTCAAATCTGAGATAATTTCATGGACAAACACTTTTAGCTTGCTCTGCATGAGAATATATTTTACAAATATTTTAACTTGAAAAATTAAAACCCAGATAATGCTTCAGAAACTTACATTGGTGGGGAGGGAAAAAAACAAAAATTCAGTCGGTTTCATTTCTGTATTTCCCACGAGTAATCTACTGCAGAAGTGGAAATTTCTTATTTAAAAAACAAAACAAAACATTGGTGGTTTGTTGGGTTTTTTTTTGCCTGGATCAACTTGTTGATTTGACATATTTTCTTTCCCATAACTACAAAATTATTTATTCGGAATACCCTGCTTAAAACTGATGGAAACTGATAAGAGAAACCCAAAGCTTGCACCTCAGTATGCAGCACCCTCACCTGCAGACACCAGGAAGAAATTCCTCCTGCAGCCCACGGAGCTGCACAGCTGCCCAGGTGCTCCATGGGGAGCCTCCTCTGTCCAGTAATTACCTGTTACAATGGGGTCTGGTCCAGAGCTCGGTGGAGTCCTTCCACCCAAAGGGGATTTGGGGCTTGCCCACGGCCCAGGTGCCTCAACAAATGCTGAAACTGCTCCTAATTTGCTGCATTCCCATCCCATCAGCAGCAGAGTCACACAATTCGTTAAGCACAGGATAAGCACAGATAATATCTCCACACTAGTTCGGCTGACAATCACAATTAAGAGTAATTTTAGAACTCCTTTTCCCTGGTCCCTTTAATATAGTAACATCTTAATTATTAGCTTGCCATCATTTGAATATGCATTAAACTTAGTTTGTCATTTTCCCATGTAACTTCTTTCGGTATCCACAAATAAAAGCTTCAAAGCAACCCAGGCTATTATTGTTATCAGCCTTTTAATACTATATTTATTTAAAACAAAACTCCCAGAAAAGGATAATTCCCTTTATTCTCATCTATTTTTATTTATTATTATTTGGGAATATTCTCTTCAGTATTAGATAGAATTTCTATTTCATACATTATGTGATCAAACAATAAAAAATATCTATTTTCTAGTCCATTTCTTGGCATTACACATAAATGTATTTGCAATAATATTTTAAAGCATGCAACAATACCACAATCCATCATTGTCATGAGTGGCTCTGTGAAATTCTGCTACAAGATTTCCTGGGTTGGCCATTAATACCTGACATTACCATACTTAAAAATTAAGAAATAATCTCAGGTAAATATAGAAAAACGCTACTGGAAGGAGGAAAACTGACTATGAATTTAGATAAATAGAGGGGGTAGGGAAAGTGTTTACTCTTACTTTTGTCAATATTCCCTTCTGTTTACAAAACTGTATGAATTTAATCTAAAAATTCTTTCCAGTTTCTATCATGTTTGCCTGCAAAATGATAAAAGCAATCTAATGGATGCAGCTGTTAATATGGGAAGCCCCAGACTGATTTTATTTTATGTCTGAATGAGAACAAGAAGATAATAACCATTAAACATTTAATGTTTCTAGGAATCCATGAATGTTTGTACACAGTTTTGAGATGACGGATTCTATTAAAATTCATTGTACCATCACTGGAATTAAAAAAAAAAAAAAAAAATCTTTTTCTTAGCTATTAGCTCTTTTTATTTTGCCAGTCCTCAGCCTGACCCAGTCTGTGAAGCTGCAAGTTGGCAGCTGTGATTGCAGTACAGATTTCACACAGTGTAATTACTGCAGTGACACTAGGACTGAGAGGTACAAAGAAAAAAAGAGGCCCTACAGGTTATTAGCACTAAACACTGGGAGAAATCAAACGGAGAGTCAATGCGTAATTTCGAGGCCTATCAAGCCTCATCAGGAACAGCAGGGAGGAAAGTGCTTCACTTCATCATCTCACTCTCTGACTTTTGTTGAAAATTACAGTAATTAAAAAAGAGCTAAGTACTTCTCAGGCAAGGGGTCTTTTCTTTACCCATCACCTTTTAGTTGGCTGCTGATTTTGTGTGACCTTTTTCTTGGCTCTGTCTATCGCAGTCAACACAGATCTTTGTTGAATAGCTCTCTAAAACCTAATTACTATCTGCTGGGTGATTCAGTATTGATCAGAAAAGGTGGCACAGCAAAATAAGAGTACCAGCACTGTGGCCCCAGCAATCGAAAAGTAATTCTAGCCCCATAGAAACGTCCCTTCCATCCCACTTATTAGAAGCAGCTGTGATGTTGCCAAATCGATACACAACATTGAATTGCTTCTTTGACTAAAAAGCTCTTTTTTTCCTCCAGAACTCGGGCACAATCAGTGGCCTCTGACTTCAAAGGACTGTGCCCTAATGTGGTATTTGAGTGAATAAATTCCCTGTTGGCAAATATTTCTCAGATCGGAGGGTTAAGATTAAAAATCACTATTTTTATGTAGGCATTGTAATTTCACCTTTCTGCAGCATTAAATATTGCTCCCAGTTTTTTGTGGGACTGAAACCACAAGATTTCTATCCAGTCTATCTCTAAATCAAAATTATTAGTTATTTATAGTCTAAAAGCAAAAAAAAGTGATAAATTTTATTTAAATTCTTTACAAGCCAAACCTTACTGAAATTCCAAACCAAACTTTCAGAATAGTCATATAAATATCAATTACAAGGTTCTTATCAAATCACAACATAACTTCTGGAGTTACATTTTACTCTGAAGAAAACCCAACTCCATTTGAGGACAGATGCCATAACTAATATTCTGTGAAATTAAATGTTTATGTATGTTCTGCACAATTTCCACACGTTTTTCTGGATGATGGGACTACACATATTTACATAATGTCAAACTTCAAATATACTCCAAAACTTCAAATAAAGAGCATTAATAAAGCCTCATAAATATTTGATGAGTTAGAAGCCACGTACTAGGAAATTAATTATAGTCTTATCTGCATAACCCCTTGCCATCGTGTAGGTGGTTCTATGCAGAGAGAAATTGATCCTCGTGTAGAGGCAGCACATGGAGTGTGAACTTCTTCAGGTGAAGTTTTCTATAGAACAGACATGTCTTTCAAGGGCTGTCTCAGTGTTCAGAAAAATATTTATTACACATCATCCCAGCGTTGTTTTCTAGATAGAAATCCATGAGCATGACTTCATTTAATGTACTATGGAGTCCTTTGAGGGAATTTATCGAAATGTATCTATTTTCACCTGCATGTAATATGTAAAAACACTTAATTGAATAAATAATTGCATGAAATAGAAAAAGTATTTTCAGTTCTGAACTGTATATTGTCATGACTGCACTACAACACAGATATGCCGAAAGAATTCATGTTCTGAATTTCAGAGATTAAACCAATCTGTTTATGATTTACGTCATCTTTCCACTGACACTGCATTTTACCTCAGATTGTCTCTCATATTCCTAATGCTCTATCCCAAGGGGTTACTGCTCTCTCCATTCCACTTCTCCTTAATCCCCAGACCCTTTGTGCTCCATCTGGATTATGCCCTCCTCCCCATGTAGGACGCCTGCTGTCCCACCAAGGCATCAGTGGAAGGAGGTCCTTTCCTCTCACTCCCAGTGCCTGGCAGCTCAGCAGCTGTGCAGAACAGGGCCGTCCCAGGAGCAGCCTTGGATATTGGCTGGAGCACATGCCCAGATCTGGACACTGCCTGGTGCTGAGCTCTGTGGCCAAGCAAGAGGTGTTAGAATCCAAATGGCTGACAGCTGAGAACCCCAGCTTCATGTGACACACCCCAGAAACTCTCCAAATATCCTACTCCTGGGATTACATGGGATAATAATGTAAGCATGATGCTGAGAATGTGAGATGTAAAGAACACAGTTTCCTTTGATTGCCATTCTTCTAAAAGATGGTGGAGACCATCTTTGCAATCTCCCATGATTTAACACCCAAAGGATTGCCAAGCACTGGAAGAGGCTGCCCAGAGAAGTGGTTCAGTCACCACCCCTGGGGGTATTTTAAAGATGTGTAGATGTGGCACTTGGGGTCATGGTTTGGTGGTGGATGGGTTAATGACTGAATTCGATCTACGTGATTCTGTGGTTAGAAACTCTTGGACAAAGTGTCATATAAAACATATTTTGTGCAGAGTACAGCAGGAAAAACAGAAAAACCTGATAGAAATTATTGTCATTACATTGGTATGAAGTAAGAGCCTTAGACATGAAAGCTCAGGTGTATTGTCAATTGTCTGAACAGCATGCAAGCATAAAATATGAAATAAAAGGATGATTGACTTGAAAGAATGAAAAAGAATTAGAAGAAAGAGAGGAAAACTTGAGGGCCTGTGATGTTATGCATCTTTTATGAAGAGACTAAGGCAAAAAAGTTTCATTAAATAAACGTGGTTTTTGACAGGGTGTGAAGGAGAGAGAAAAAAAAGGCTCCCAAACAGCAAAGGTGTGTTTTTAAACAGCAATTGCCTTTGGCAGGATTTTCTATTTGTCAGGGCAGCCACACTGGTGGAAGCAGAAGTGAAAAGAGCACAGCTGTAAATGCTGTAGTGCAGGGTGTGAGAGAGGCCAGCTTTGGAAAGAAAGCTGATTCCTTTCACTGGCTCACATGGTACAGGAATAAATGAACAAGTATCAACTTAGAATAAGCCAGGCTGCTCCTGTAATGTGGCTGCCTAACTCCTGTCCTCTACTTCTTGTAAGTTAATGCCACCTCTTCAGTCCTAGTTCAGCTTAAAAGATAAACTAATTTCTCTGTTGTCATCTTGAATCACTTCATGAAAATGCAGCTTTGCTTTCATGCTTACTTCAAGGTTTGCAGTTGGGTTTTCTTTGTCTTTTGGGGGTTTGGGGCTTTTTGTTTGGTTTTTTGGTGGGGTTTTGTTGTTGTTTTTCTTGTTTAAATGGCTAAAAAATAGTCATCCCAGAATGTAATGGACACGAATGACCTCAGGTGTTGTTGGGTACACATTCTACCAAAACAAATGGGAGAGGAGGGTATAAAATGCTGGCAGTTAACATAATCACCAGCTGTTCTGCAGTTGTGAAGACACCTGTAATTCTCTCCAGTTTCAAAGGTCTCAGCATTTTTTTCTTTGTTTCTCTCCTGGTACCACCTTGAATAACAAATTAGAATGTAATTTTGATTTTATATTTAGTACCACTGAAGATATGGATTTTTCCTGTTTTATCTTTGAATAGAATATCTTTATGAATATTTATCACAGGCAAAATATAGCATACTCTTAGATACACTTCTTCATTTCCAGCATTTAAATGACCTTTGACTCAAAAAATAAGACATTCTGGGCTGGACCCTAGGCTGGACTGCATCGGGCAAAACTTTTTAAAAAAGGAATTCTGAACCCTGCATAGAAATTTGAATAAATAAATGTAAGAGGATTTCAGACAATTAGGTAAATAACTCAGTCGAATGGAGTAGTCAACATTCCAAATTCCTGCCAACAGCAGAACATTGCTAAGCTCTCTGTTCTGAGAGCTAAGCTTAAGATTGGGCTGGTTTAAGCTATCCTCTCACTAACCTGCCCTAGAACCCTTCCCCCCAGCAATCTTATCTGAGTTTCTAAGTATAAATTGTGTTTAAAATTACTTATGTCCAGTATTCTCAATGAAGATTTCCACTTATGGTGTCTAGCAAATAAACTGTCCCTGGTAATCAAACTGGAACAGGAGATGCAAGGGTGGTCTGGCCATCCAGGTCCTCATACTGTTCAATGACTTGTATTGTTATTTTTCTTTTTATTCTTTTCTAATCCTGGCAAAGTCTCCATGCAGTGGTTTCACAGCCACCAAGAGGAGGTGGGCTTTGATACATGTATGAGTAATACCTTCTTCTGAAAACCACTTTGGTGTATTTCATATGCTAACTAAATTCCAGTGAGTTACTCCAGTGCCCTCCCAGCAGCAGAAGAATGGCCTCTAGTCTGTGACCCAGACACTGCAGCCAAGGTGTAACTCATATTTTGTTACAGGCAATCTGGATGAACCTTCAGAAGTCTCCCTGTTTACTCTCTTTTATCACATGATCTGCAAATAATTCACTCTCCCTCAATGAACTGCAGGAAAAATTACAGTAGCACTAATCTGATGTTGGTATATAAACAAAAATTAACACACTATATCACAGCCAAATGGGCAGGTGGGATCTGGTATCTTAGGCAATGAAACAAATTGCCACAGGGAAAGTTTTAGGCTCTTCAAATAAAGATTATTCATGGCACAAGAGATCTCAGTTCTGAAAATTTTTGTAAATCCCTGCCTGAAATGGTTGTAGACATAGTATTTAACTTTGACATATTATAAAGATTATCATAATAAAAAAATAGTAGTGAATACAGGGAAAATCCTTACCAACTTCAAAATACTAATTTTTGGCATAAAGATTTGCTTAATTTCTGTAGCAAGAAAAGCCATGTAAGGTGTAGATATGATAATTTGCAATTATATAAAAATGTAAACCCTAGTTTTACCTTACAGTGCACATTTTCCTAGACGACCTGTTTATATCCAGGGTTTCCAAATGTTCCCTTGCTCAAATGTTATTAATTGATTGTCTGTAGTTCTTAACAACCTGTATTTCTTTCTCATGCAAAAAATACAAACCATAACTGCAAATCCCCCATTGCAAGCATTATTCATCCCAAAGTAACACCTGGGCTGGGCTGGAGTTTTTTGCTTTATTGTTTTAGTAAGAAATGTTTTCAAGATCTCTTTCCCAACTTCATGAGTGCAGCACAAAGACTCAGGACCACTCTCTACAGATTTAATTGACAACTTCAAAGCTAGAGAGACACAAGCAGGGGAAGGTAAGTGCCAGATTTATTGGCCAAACACATGGAATGCTCTACAAAAAATGGAATGTTCCATGCACAAAAGGTGAAACCTGAGTAACAGCTGGCATAGGTAGCAAAGGAGTAAGAAAATAAAAGAAATTTTGTAGTAGAAAAAATAAGACCAGATGTAAAGGATTAAGGAATGTAGAACAAGCAAAGGAAACAATGGCAAAATCCATTAGAGATAGAACTGGAATAGACAAGAACAAAAGAAAGAAGAGCAGAGACTGAGTGGCACTAAACATTTAAGAAACAGGGGAGAGAAAAACAAGGCTCAGATGATAACAGTGGCTCAACAAGGCCAGGGGTTGGACACTTAATCAAACACTCAGGTTGGAAGAAGCCAGTAAATCACAATCATCTCAGAAAATCCAGACTCTGTTCAGAACATCTGAGCTAGAGTTAATTAATATCATGTCATTCTCAAACCATACAGCTTCCCAGTAAAGTGGGGGAGCTGAAGAGTTGTGGTTGGATGGGAATTAAAGAGTAGAACTGGAAAAAATATTTGTCAGAGGTCCATGGCAGTACAGTCAGTACTGAAGGATATCTCATTTCATCATCATGATTCTGATAGCATTTAGCAATACATTTAATTATTTTGAAAAACTCATTAATAAGTAAGGCTCCCAATGATCATCTCTTCCTTATCCTAGCTGTTGAATATGTCATTAATTTCTTTAGATTTATCCACCTCTACAGTTTTAGTGTAAAAAGAGGTTTTACCACTGATTTATGGCTAAAAGTAAACTAAAATAAAATGTTCCCAAGAATGTGAAACATTGCACGCTCTTAGAGTTCATAAAAGTAAAACTCAGCTGTTCTCTCATGTATTGCATCTGAATACTTCCACTTTCATGGCAGTTTCAGAAGTCAAAGCTCTTGATGACCAGAATAATATTAGAAATCAATGTCTTAAAAAACATTGAAATCTGTTATTGCTATAATTCATTCTCTGTCTGGTTCCATTTTTAACAAGATGATTCTCCAGAAGTAGAAATCAAACCTGTTTGTATGCCTTGGCTCTCCTGAGCACGGAAGAATTTACATCAGAAATACCTTGACTCTGCCTTAAATCCACAAGACACCTTAGTTACTTCAGCCTCTTTTGAGTCTTGGCTGCTTTCAGTGTCTCTTGTCTTTATATAGCCCAAAGAGGAGGAAAAAGGCATTCTCACAGAGGAAAGCCTAATTTGGTCCTGGATGGTGATCCATACATAGTGAATTATGTTGAACACGGACCTTCCTTAGTACCTATGCCCACACATAGACACAAACTTGTAAATACAAGTCAGAAAAGCTGTAATACAGAGCATCTTTAAAGAGGCATAAACCTCCTTAAGCCTCTTCAGGGACACACGGATAAATATCTTCAAATTTTTAAAATTCAGTCAAGAAGTTAAGTAAAGAACACATTGGTCCTGACTTACCAACACAGCAGGCATCCAAATAGCTGTTCTGTATTGCACTGGAAGCTCTTTTGTGTTTCCTCATCATCAAATTAAAGTCATTTCTGCTTCATGTTCAGAGCTTTGAGATACTACAGAACTAACTACAATTAAGTTAATTAGATTTGAGATTTTAAATTTACTTTCAGAATATATTTACCTTATGTGTTAAAATGAAAACAAAGCAAAACAAATCTTAGGTTTTATCACTTCGTGGTTTTTCGGTTTTTGAATGACACAAAACTGGACTGAAATAAAATGAAAACAAACCTCTGTCTTCACACACATGCACAGTTTGAAGACAATTCTTCTCTCAAATAAAAACCTAAAATAAACAGAATTTTTTAGCAGTTGCAGTAGAATTTCTTTTACTTGGGAAGAGCAAAGAATGATTGATCAAACCCTCTTCCCCACAACACCAACTTCAGTGTAATGCACATAGGTTTTGAAGACCCGGTCTACCTGTTCAGTTATAACACATTTCCAGCTCCTTGCAGACTTTGTTTTCTCTCTAAGACAGTGATTTTATGTTTCTAGTCAAATCACCCAGGAATATTACTTGTTTGCTGCTTCTATTTCAGTATTAAATGCTCTCAATGCTAAAAGTGGGCATGTTTGTGTAAATACTCCTGAAAAGTGAGGAAACCACAGATAACTGAAAGCAGCTAAATGATAACAGAGGGGATAAAAGAAGAAAAAGCCATTAATGAATTCATTAATTTTTACCTTTGGCATTTAGTGCTTCTAATTGATGGCTTTCCTGTGGGCTGCTATTTTCCTTACAGTTATTAACAGGCAAAATATGTGGTATATTAGAATAAAGTGTTGTTACTACTTATGCATGTCCAAAGTCCCTAAGATATCAGAGACTAAGCTGAAATGCAGACAAATAAAATAGTTGGGTTTTTTGCATACAATGCCTGTCGTGAAGAAGGCAGCTCCACAGCACACTTGCACCTCTAAAATTTAAATTGAGAGACAAAAAGATATTGTTTCACACCACCCGTATGTATTCCACAGTGGGGACATTCTGCCTGTGGTGTGCTGGGGAAAAACAGCCAGTAAAATATCCCATAAGTGGCAGCAGGATCTCTCCTCTGTTCTGGGCTCCTCAACCTGACAGACTGGAGAGCCCAGCCAAGGGCCACCAAGCTGATTAAGGAACTGGTGCAGCTCGGACAAGCAAAGGCTGGGAAACTGGGACTGGTCACCCCAAAGAAGAGAAGGCTCAGGGGCAGCTCATGAATGTATATAAACAGCAAAGGAGTCCAGAGGACAGCCAGGCTATTTTCAGGGATACCCAGGGACAAGACCAGAGCACTAAAGGAAACCCAGGAGGTGCCATCTGAACCTCACAAAGCACTTTTTTATTGTGAGGGTTGAGGTTGTGGAGGCTCCGTCCTTGGAGACAACCAAACATGGATGTTCCAATGGCATTATGGATTAAATTTCTGGGACAAAGAGTAGTTCTTGTTTCTGTATTGATAAGGTACAAACCATCCCCACTGCACATTTGCTCTTTCTTTCTGTAGCTTGGCCAGATTCCCAGTTCATAGCTGCTTTTCCTTTACAGATAACTAAGAGGACATCAATCTCACTGCTTCTCATCCAGATAAAACTCCTTGTCAAGCCCTTCCTCATATTTATCTCCTGCATGGGTGCTCTCTACTTCCTTATTTTTTGTCAGATCTGATTTTTTTAATAGAGAAATTTAAAGGATATTTTCTTCTCCCATTATTTTGTTCTGCTGTGGGCAATCACCACTCCTTCATTTCTGAGGTTGAAATTTCTGAGCAGTTTTTGAACTAATCTCCCCAAATTAAGGTTACAGTTCTGTAATTTACAAGTCTATTTATACTTCAACTTTTTTTCCTGACACTATTTTAATTCTCCCATTATAAAGAACTTAATACTGGCATAATCCATCCTCTGCTGGTATTCCTCACATTCATCCACTTTACAATCACTATGTGAAATGCCAATTTCTTTTTATTTCAGACCCTGTCCTCTCCTTTCATGAGATATGGAGCCCTGAAAAATGTTGCTGCAGTCTGTAATCACCCTCACTTCACTATTTCTCAGTCTTACTATTTAATATTCATTCTTCTCCTTCTGCTGCTTGATTTTAGTCATTAAATTCTTTTTCAGAATCTTGTATTCACATATTTTTAATTCCCCAGCCAAAACTACCAGACCTTTCAGACTGTTTGGAGGGTGAAATCTGTTCTTACATCTCTAGGTCAGATGTGAGACTCCTTAAGCCACTCTGTTGTTCCCTCACATTGCATTTTTCTCTATCTTTTCTCTAATGCAAAAGAAAATGTTAGGAGTCTTGGGGTAGCTTATTTGATTTAGCCAGCTCTAACAAGACCAACTTGCTATATTTACTATATCAAGTGTATATTTAGTATATTTCATATATATTATTTTTATGTGTGAGATCTGTGTAAGATGTTGTATATATTTTATAAAGTATTGATATTAATTAACACTTCCAACTGCTCCAAAGATCCTGTTTCCTCATTTTGAGGATACTTTCCTTCTCCCTTTTCTTTCTTGCTCTTCTCCACTACACCAAAATGGAAAGTTAAGCTGGCATGCCTGACAGCTTCTGCTGTATCAATGCAGTAATTAAAAGGAGGTTAAGGAAGAGAATAAAGAATTGCAACTAAAATAACCTGTGATGTGCCTATAGCCACACACCAAGAAGAATTCTTCACAATTGAAGAATGACAAATACAGGCCTACAAACCTGCCTGTGCCTGAAATGGTTGCCTCAATTCAGAATGCCAAAACCATGATGTAACAAAGGAGCAGAAAGTAAGGAGTCTGACCATTTCAGTGTCCTCTAGTCTCTAATGCCCTGAAAGAGATAATTTTTTTAAAAAAATCTGAGATTAGTATTATTCTGAAAGCAAAATATTCAGAGCTAAGATGGTTAAAACCAACAACAAACTTACAAATCATGCATGATATGAACCAGAAGAATACAAGTGGTTTTTTTCTACCAGGCAAACAGTGTAGATAAATCTAGGCACCAGTAGCCTTTCCCTTGAAGAGTAGTTAATCATTAACCTTATACATTAAAGGAATACCTTCACATAATAGAGTAAGGATAGAACTACATATTTTTGATGTAAAACTATTTCAATCTGAAGTTGATGTAATTTTTTTTTTTTTTTACCATTTAGGGTAAGACACTACAGAAAAGTTTGCAAAAAGGGAAATAAGACTGATAGCCCCTGTACTTTTGTCTCCAGCTTCAGTAAATACTTTCTCTTTTCAGCATGCCTGGAAGTTAACAGAAATATAGGCAGGGTATAGGGAATGTCACATGGCAGATACTAATTGTTACGATTAAGGTCTAACAAGCAGCCTTCCCTGCTGTTCTGAGAATGTCTCTGACTTTTGATCCTGACATCTGTGTCTTACAAGAATTTCACTCGGCTCTGACATTCCTTCTGATGTTGATCCAGGAATTAATGGATTGTGAAAAAGCTGGCAGGATATCATTTAAAAAATAGAATTCTTGGTGTACAACAGATGAAAAGGTATCAGAATTCACATACTTTGTGTCTGATACCAATACATTGGGGCTACATGCATGCATTTCATATGAAACTGTGTCTCAAAATAGAGGGCCCGAAACAAGGTTTAGAAAAGCAGGAGTTCACTGAGGCAATTGCTGTTGTACATCTTCAGTGTGTTACCAGATGAAAATTATCAATGATTTGGGCAAATTCTTTGTCATGGAGATTCCATTGCTTAAAGTCCCTACCAGCAAAATTAATCATAATATTATGAGTATTTCTGATATTGTTTAAAATTTTAATGAGAAGCTTTTCAGTGGACAGTATTAAAGAAATCAGAATAAATTATGAAATAAGTTTCAGCAGAGCCAGTTATAAACACATTTAGAGCATAACATATATTGTCTGGTCACCACCACACCATTTCACTTTAGACCTTTAGTATTTAAGCTGGTTTGTGCTAGAATAGTTTCAGGTTTACAGGGCCTGTGAAAAAAAAAAATAAAGCAAACCAAAGACTTTAAAAGATGTAATACCAAAAGTTAAACTGAGATTTTTTTTTTCTGGGTGTGTTTCAGACTGAAGAAATACATACAGAATTGAAATTTTACACATCAGAGAATACTGCCTTGTGTTTCGTGGTTCTGGATAATTACTAGATGCCAGTGGATAACTTAAACACAGCTTAGAGTCACTGACATCAACGTGTGACAGGCAGCATTGCAGAGTGTATTTAGCAATCTTAAATGAAAAAGTTGAATGATATTTACAAAAACAAAACACAAAAATAAAATTCAGGATTATCACAACTGGAAGGAAGCAGTGCTCTCCTTAAAGTAAATCAAAAAGTGTTTCTTAGTGTGCAATAAAAAGACATGAAAGGAACTATAAAAGAATTCAACAAGTTAAAAAGGAATTAAATTCACTTGTCAATTATTGTCAAGTTACAACTAGCTAGAATTAAGACTGTATGGTTTAACCATCTCTTCAAACAAGTCAACCAAATTTCAAATCAAGCATTGACATCATTGCTTATTAAGTGAAATTTCTGACATTTGCATCCATATTTCAGTTGTTTAGAGTTTTTAACAAAATTTTTTGACACCCAAAGGCATAGGAAATTTTGTCACAAGTCCAGACCAAATGTTATTAATAAACAAAGGTAATTAATAAAATCAGTAGCACAGACTACCTTGAGTAATTTAGCCACATATGCCCAATATATAAACATTGGAAGTACTTGTTTGAAGGAGCACGAGATTATCCCAAATAAGTAAGATACAATCAGTTTCTGATAAGCCACCTTCTGTCAGGTATTAGCAATCAATATGTGCAAAAGGTTGAGGACTTGCCAGTGGTACAGCCCTTAGCAGTGCTCAGTCCTGCTCTGCTGCTGGTCAGCTGCACAGGATTTGCAAGATTCTAGGGAGAACCCCAGAATGCTAACAAGATGCAAATAAACATCTTAAACATTTATAACATTAATAGTACATCCAGAGAATCCATAAATAATTTGTTTAAATTATATGATTAAAAAGAACATGTGATTACTGTTCTGTTTTAAGGGAAATATCAATGCCTTTAAGCACTAATATTTTTATTACTTATATTGCATGTTATTTAAATTTACAATTCTGTTTTTCCTTAAGAGTTCTAGAATCCATTTAACAGGTAAAAGAGTAAATAGCACACAGATGAGGAAATTAAGAAACAAGAAGGCAAAAACCTAAAGTGAATACTTCAAAAGAAAAAGCTGGATCACATTTAAGATGGGAAAAACAAAAGGCAGAGCTTGTAAAATCTGAAAAAGTAAGGTAGGGGTGTGAAAGTGTGATGTGTGACAGGTGGGGTAAAATGAGACAGTTGGGAGGAAAGGAAGAAATTTGAAGAGCACAAATTAGACAAGACATTCATTTCAAGCCCTAACAGGCTGGATCTCATCGTTGTCATCAGACAGAAAATGTCAGAGCTGGCACATTTGGTTTTTTATGCTTTTTACTTATTTTAAAAAAAGACCTCTGTGTCTTACAATACATAAAAAGTCTATTTGCTTTAAAGAAAAACACATCTCAATTTGTTCCCATTTTTTCTCCTACTCAATCTTTAACCAACTGTAGCTCTATTATATTGGTAACTACAATAAATAAAAGGTTTAATATTTCCATTGTATTTTTTGTTGTTTTATTTAATACCTGAATAGGAGTTGAGTTCTTTAAAAATGACTAAACTTTGCACTTGTAACTACAGGTGAATTTCTGGAGAAGGTGAATGTTGCATGAGATGGCATGCAGGAAAGGCTATCTCACAAATACAAAAAAATCCTTGCTGTAAAGTCCAGAATTTTTGCAGGCATGCATAGATTCTTTCCAAAAAGTACATGACCATAATGGTTATGTCAAAAACAAGCATTTCAATTTGCATTCCAGTTGATGGAAATTTTTTGAATGAAGGTTTTAATAAATTACAAGAAAGGATATTTGGGTCCTGAAAATGATGACACGGTATAGAATGAGCTACCAACCTTCTCTTTCCAGGCCCATTTAATTAGTGTGTGGTGTTCTGTCAAAATGGAAAAAAAATATCTCTGTGTACTGGAATATAATCTCAAGGTTAAATTCAAGTGAAGTAGAATACTGCCAGTGGGAAAGTGCACAGAATAACTGTAATTCTTAATAATTCATTATATTTAGAATGCACTCTTTGTTTTATTTTTAACTGAAATACTCCTTTGAATTTTTTAGTTTAAAAAGTTTACCTCAGAATTATATATGACAAAAAATCTCCATATTGAGGGAATGAACCCTATCTCCTGTACAGTTTAGATCTTTTTACTCTAAATAAGGCAAAACTAAGCTCTTCTGTCAATTTTATTTATAAATTAAAAAATAAACAATGAGTCATCGTGTATTTAGAAAAGATAGCAAAACATTCAGCTGGAAAAAATTATCATTTTCTAACAATTTATAACTCTCATTATCATATTTATGTTTCTAGTGAAAGTGAAATGGAAGGAATGTGGAAGCAAAGATTTGGTATTTTACACATGGAGATAGGTGAGGACAGAAGAGCAGGTCTGGGAAGGATCAGATGAGGGATTTAGAGCAGACACATCACATCAAACTGGAAGTCCACACACACTTATTTCCAGCAGTGAAGGGATGTTTAGTGAAAAAAAAAAAAACAATCTGAGCTCAGGTACAGAGTGCTGCCATCTGCCCTCTGATAGACAGGGAATTCCAAATCTGGGGGCTGGATTCAGACCACCAAGTTTGGAAGACATCAGTAGACCTCACCTGCCCACCACGAAGATTTTTAATTTCTAATCTCCCTTCTTGCCATTTAAATAAATGCATTTTCTGTCACAGCTCTTTATTTTGGGCCATTTCCACATTCTATGAGAAAAATCCTCGAGCTTTAACAAACTTTGGCCTGCTTCCACAAAGCAACTGCCACCATTGTGCTGCAAATATTTTCTTGTGTGCTTATCCTGAAAGGTTTTAAACATAGCCAGGCAGTTGTTAAACCTGCCTTGGAAACACATTAGGTTAACAGTTTGTATTCACAGAAAAAATAAAAAAAATAAGAAAAAATAACACAAATAAGAAAATCTATTATATTTTGTACATAGATGATGGAGATATATATATAACAATATTTTACTCTCACATTGCATCAAAAAAAGTCAATAGAATGAAAAAAAGAAACTATTGAGCCCTATTCAGTACTATACTTCCAGACTGTGCTATTTCTGTAGATACACCTGTACTACCTCATTTTGTTTTTCTCTCAAAACTAATTAAATTAGCCACTGTGTTACACTAGATTTTAAATTCCTAAGATATTACACTCTCCATTCTGGTTTATCTCAACATTTCCAATTTTATTTACCTCTCTTCAGATCACACAATGTAGATGTTCTGCTCTCATTTCACAGCAAGAATACCAGGGTTTGCCCAAGGTCTAACAGGAAGCTTCTCTCATAAAAATCCAGCTAATCCCACCCAAATTTCCCAAATTATAAAGTGAAGGCTTTATGTTAAAATGTATTCTGGGCCACCTTGGCTTACAATCGTTTAGATATTATCCACCATTGCCTCAATTGTAGTCCCTGCTCCAGTCATCCTCCTCTTCCCTCCCTGCTCCTTCCTGACCCTGCCTTGCATCCAGGACACCTTCACAGCTCAGGAGTTGCCTCAGCTGCCAGCAAAGCTCTTCCAGAGCTGTCATGGTCACAAATGCAGGAATTTCTGTACTCCACCCACTACTCTTTGCTGCAAACTCTTTTCCCCCTGTTCACAGGAAGGGAATGGGCAAAGTGCTGTTCTCTGTAGGGTTTGGTTCTCCATCCAGTGGGTGTCTGGTCTGAGGAGGGCTGGAGGGTCTGTCATGTCCTGGCTGATTGAGGCACAACTCTTACAGGTTATTTTACAGGTGCAGTTTACAGACCAGCTGCATTCCAGTCTACAAAATCCTAAGGTAGAAGGTATTATATGGCCTCTCTCTCTCGAGATGCCAGATAATAAAACCACTGAGGAATTTCAGGGCTTAGGTAAAAGAAGTCATGAATATATTGTAGAAAGACATCAAAACTAAATGCAAGTTTTTGACTGAAAAATGAAGCATGTGTTTGTTTCAAAAGTTATTTAACTGTGCAATTAAAGATGAGGTCTTATTTTCTATTTGACTTTATAGGGCTTCATAATGCATTTTTATGCCTTTGCTTGCCTCATTACAGAATATTTCACAGCTTGGTACTTCAACTTTGGAATATTCAGGTATTCCTGACTGAATTTGTTTTTTAATAGTGGACTAGCATAAATTCTCCTGGCATTTTTGAATTAAAAACCAACAAAACCCCACAAACAAACAAAAGCAAAAAAAAATTTGATTTATTAACACCAAAAAATCCCCAAACAAAACCAAATCAAACAAAAAAATGTGGGCGTACCTGGAGAATAAGTCCTTAGAACTGCTGAATACACGTGAAAAGCAATGCACTTTGAAGACTTCCAACACACCTGCAAATCAGTCTGTCTTAAAAATGGAGAGAGTTGACACCAGAAGGTGCATTCAATGGATCTGGAAATGACATAGCCAAAGACACTGAGGAGCTGTAGCTACAAGTGGCAGTATCTACTGCTAGAGAGAACATTCGGGTCCATGAGCCCCTTGTGAGCTGAAAACTGGGAAATTCTTCCAGCTCGGCCAGGCAGCAAAATAGTGGAAGAATCATCTCTGATCAGAGTCATCAAAATAATATTTTTTGTTTCAAGTCCAGCTCTATAAAGCCTTTACACTTTGGTTTATTGTCTGGAGCCATTGAATGGGATCCTTTCAAATGAAAAGGTCCTGAGTGGCTGGGATGCCTGTGATGGGCCAGGTCTTGTCCAAGCCCTTTTGGTAAAACCACCTGATGAAGCACTTGGTTTCCTTTACCTTCTCTGTAAGAGGCTGCAGAATGTTTGCATCCTCAGCCACAACCCAAACATCAGTGTATTATCCATGTCATTCTCAGTAAATTCAAAGCATAGCACTGTACCAGCTACTAAGAGGAAATCCAGGATGCTAAAGGAGTGACAATCCAAAAAACACATGGAGGATTTCCTCCCAAAACGAGGGACTGTGGTCATTACAGATGTTTGAGTTGTTCACTTGGCATGGCATGACCAAACATATGAACCTTTTCAAATATGTCCTCCTTCTGCTCTGGTACCTGCACTGATACCCACAGAACCCAAAAAAGCAGGTTTTGCTGTAGGGCCCTGGTGAGAGGCCCTGTTGGTTGGCCACTCAGTGCCTACCCCGTCTGCAGCCTCGTGGGCTGTAACCGGGCAGGGACCCAGAGCACGGGGAGCTCCAAAGCCCACACTGAGATGGTCCCCAGGGAACCACTGCCAGCTGGCAGAGGCTCCAGCAATGCAGGGGCCTGGGGCTACGTGGAAAATCAAAGAGCTGGAACCATCTCCCTGACAGCCCCACAGTGCAAACCAAGCACAAGGAAGAATCCAGGTCTTTGTGTGCATGAGGAAGATCAGAGTTTATGTCATTTTCTGAAAGATCCTGTCTGCCAAAACACTGGGAAAGGTATGAGCCATGCCAAAGGTGGAAACAGTACAATGTTTAGGTATTTGACAGATCTTGGAGATGATCTGATGTCTGGAAAAAATCTGCTTCTTTCTCAGCAGATTTGTAGGATTCAGAATCTGGTGGATTGAAGAATTTCTAGCCAGGCACCCATTAAGATTTACTTACTGGAGACAGAAGGAAGTAGAGCTTTACAACCACCGTTTGTGGTACACTTATTGCATTCCCAAGGAGTTCAAATTCACAGCACTTCAAAATGAATACAGATTTGTCTTGAATTAAAAACAAGATGAGGATTTGAACTTTCTGCAGCATCTTACAAAACCAATACCTATGATAGATCTGAGAACTTTCAGAAGTTACTAAGAGCACTTCTCTGGGCACTCAGAGTAGAAGCCAAGATAATTGTAAAATTAAGTTAGGACAGGAAACACAGAGACCAGCATTCACTGGATATGATCCTTTAGGGTAGGATCAGCTGCTACCAGGCCATGTTGCTGAAAATCAAGATGCTTCTACCTTTCAGTGTCTCTTCTTGTCAGATTTCCCAGTAAAACAACTCATTCTCATCTCCTCACCTATAAAAGTATTTGATTCCTCGATCCCTTTCCTCTGTCCTGGAGCTGTGCTGAGGGTGAGCATTGGTGTGATGGCTGCTCTTTCCCCTTCCATCCCTGCACCAGTGCAGGGTCATCACTGCTGCCAAGCAGGACATGGTCTCAGAGCCACCTTTCACAAGCAGCACTTAAATACAACCAGAGTTTAACTTCTGGGAGCAAAATAGCTTGCTAAGAAACCAAATTAATATTAGATTATTTTCAGAACAGAAGAAAAAGACTAAAGGATCTTTCCAAAAATTGTGGCCAACTGTGGTTAGAATGGACTAGGAATAGGTACATACATGAATAAAACAATACAAACACTATAAAACTCCCCTGGCATTCTTATTAACATCAAAATATCATAATTTAGAATTAAATTTAACTTTGAAAATACTTTAATGAATAACACTATACATACTAGGAAGAGTATGAGAATGACCGTGTCATGGAAGGGTTAATGGCTCCAGTTATGATAGAAATTTAAATATCATGGGGAGGCACCTCCTGACCCAGCCATCACTGAGAATTATGCAGATTCAAATGGGAGCCACACAGGCTTTGATTTCCCCCAAGGATTGATGAACAAGTACAAAATAATAGAAAGTGACAGGAAGCAGATGACTGAGGTCTAATTTAATGTCATTCTAAAAGACAATATACCTTAAACTGGCCTTAGGAAAATTATGGGTTACAAACAAGAGAAGAGAAACATGCACTATTTTTTAATTTTAGTTCACTAATTTAAAAAATAATCCTTTGAAGAAATGAACAGCAAGACAATAGTCATTTGGCAACACAGAATTGCCAAACTTAAGTAGGCGTACTTTGTTTGCATAATTTGCCATTTAATGGAAAAGGCTGTAATCTTAAGAGGAAAAGTCTATTAAACAAAATAATGAAATGATCTGAATATTTTTATGCAAATATTAATTTGAGACAGCAATGAAGACAAAGAATTAGTAGTTCTTAAATAGTAGGATAAAATGCTGTGAGGATGTGCCTAGAAAAAGTTTGCCCTTTTAGTAAAGCATTAGCTACACCTTCACTTATCTAGAAATAAAACATCTATTCTCTAAAGGGTTTTCTAAGAATAAAGCTAGAACATTTTGTTATTTTTAGTTAGTAAGAATCAGAAATGACCTTCTACAATCCAAAGTTAAGCATAAGCTATACTTCAAGCCAATTCTTCCAGATTTCACCATTTGCTGTATGTAATAGGGACTGGCATCGTTTCACATGACAGAAGTCATAAATATCAACAGCTGGATAATTTGAAATAATCTATTTTATACCATAGATATGAGACACTTGTATAGAAGCAGCACTTCATACGTTTTTTTTTTACTTCAGAAATTGCACTATTTATCCTGCATAATTTTTTTTCAGTTCTTTAACAGCAATGAGTAGAGGTATCCCTAGTCAGGCACTTGCTCAGGAATGGTGTTTAAGTCCTCACTGCTATTTTCTCTGCTAATATTTAAACATGGGAAATTAGTTTTGATAAACAAGCATTGGAAACACATTTACATGGCATTAAATCAAAAACTAAGAGATCTAGGGGGTTGAAAAGGCCCACTGTAATACATTACAGTCTTGTCAGAAGAGATACAAATTTTTCTCTAAAAACTGTAGGTTTCTTAATTAATTTTAATAGAGAGAAATGACTTTTTTAAGCACATACAAATACCCTCTCTCACAAAGAAGCAGGACAGACTCCCTGTTATGATCAAAACAGGAAAAAGAAGAGTGCATTGCACAAGTGCTCCATCTGCAACTCAATCACATGGTGGACCTGGAGGCATCTCAACAGCACTCACAGAACTGCCTCAGGAATCCACAGAGCAGCCAGATGCCAGCCCTGGAAAAATATGGAATGTAGCAGGATATCTGCAGCCTGTGACTGGCATTCAGAGAGCAGCCATAAGACTGGGTTGGTGTTTAGGGCTGAACAGAAGCCTGATTTGTGCATGTGTTCTTACTCTGTGCAGTGGGATTTTTGGTTTAAGGATAGATTAAACAACAATGATAAAAAGTGCAGACTGCCAAAAGTCTTCTGAGAAGGAGCAATGTATAACCTTATCCAGGCAGGAAACACATACTGCAAGATTAAAGTATATCACATTCAGACCAAGCCAACTGTGAATTTGATTCTTAAAATTTTATGTGAAAAGTAGCTTTTAAGGAAATTTCGTCCCTTAGAAGAATACTGCACATAGTTTTCAAACTAAGCACAGCAATAATATATCTCTGTAAGATTAACAGAAGTAATTCTTTCCTAAAAATCTATGCTTTATATAAGTTGTGAACACGCTTTTCAGAAGTAAATTAAGACTGGAAACATGTTGAGTTACACTTTTCCTTAAGAGATGGCTAATTTACTACAAGTAAAAACTTACATCATTTAGGGCTAATGTAAATGCTATTGCCATTGGAAAACAGTCCCTTGACTGTTACATTTCCTGACACCAGGTTGTTCTCCTGCATGCAATGTCCATTGTTCAGTGACATTTGCAGTAATCTTCAAAAGTAAATTTTCGTTTATATGACATAAGAAAAATGTAAAAAATGTTTACATTACATAAAAAAAAATGCAATCTTAATCTAAAGAAGACACAGAGGGAGAGGGGGAGGGGAGACAAAATATGATACTAAATATAGTAATGACTGTTAGGCAAGTGGCTTAGTAAATCTGAAAGAGTTAAAACTTCAACATATAGATTTTACAGAGCTCTATCACTGGGTGTCTGCCGGGCATCTCATTGACTGCAAAGTGTCCAAGCCCTTCACCTGGCTGAAGTGGTGACTCCAGTCTGGGAGAGCCAATCAGCCCAAGGCTGCTGGGAGCTAAGCAGCAGAAGGCTGATGGAGACCTGGATCCCATGACAAAATTTATCGACCAAAGTCAGCCAAGAAAAGGGAGCTGGAAACCTTTTTTGAGGGGCATTTTCCTAAGCAGGGCATTAGAGGATCTCCCTTACCATTTGTAGTGGAACATCACAGCTGGAATCAATAATCAATACCTTTTACAGTGTTAACAAATCAGCACCTTATGAAGAGGGAAAACTGTTTAGTTCTTCCATCTCAGTGTTAAAAAAGGGACAAAGACTGGAAGAGCAGATATTTGTATGTACCACCATGATACAGAAGCACTTTATGAAAACAACTCTGCCCTCAACAAGCAGCTACAAGAATTACTTTTCAATTTGCACACCTCTGCTCAGTGTGACTGCTTGCATACTTCACTTCCTACCAGTTGGAGTTTCAGTGAAACTTAAATTTTGGTATAACTGCAGTACCATGTGTATGATACATCCACATTTGTAAGTTAAATTGAATTCAATGTGCCACAAAGTAAAACAAAACAACTTCAAAACAGAAGAGAGTTTTGTAAGCAAATTCAGAAGAGAACATAAGTTTGGCAAAGTTAACAGGGAATCAAAAAATAAGGAATGAAGAACAACTAAGTAAAATTTTATTTTGAACATTTGAAGGATCTAGAAATGAAGGTTTGACCATTTTATCAAACAGATTCTTCTAAGTATTTCCACACATATATATATAACATAAATATAACTTTACTGGAAATAGTTACTGTATTAACAAATAGCTTATCCAGAGTTTCAAAGGAGAGTCCCATTGTCTTCAGTCTTACAGAAATCATTCATACAAAAAAATTCATTCCTCTAATATCTGCTTACATTTTAGCAGCTGAAATGACCGCTAAGAGTAGGACAATGAGAAATGGGGCTTTTATTATTTTCACATTTTATTTTAGCAATCCAAGGAATATATAACATTGTAGAAGACATTAACTGAACAGGTTTAGTAGTTATTTTAAGAACTATTGAAACCCTGTGTGACTAGAAAAAATATGGGTGTGATCTGTGAAAATCCCAAAGTGGCTGATACCAATGGAAAAAACCTAACAAAACTCCCCTGATGTATTAAGAAGGAGGAAACCCTGTATCACACAGGTAGCAAGCACACTGGAAGATTATGTTTGGAATACAAGTATTGCAAGGAGTGAATTTTTTAGAAAATAAAGAATAAATGTAGTAAGGTAGCACTCTAAGTTAATGATGATAAATATCATGGTCTGACATAGAAAAGAAACTCAAACAATATACTGAAGGCATTTTACATTTTGTTAATTTTTACAATAATGAATATTTTAACACTTTTTTTTTTTAATGGCAGAGAGATCATCAGATGAATAGAAAATAGGGAACATAAATTCTGCTTAAAAAAGGATTAAAAAATATCCATGGAACTAGAAAGCACCCTATCAAGCCATGAAATAGTTTGAAATAACATGGACCTTTTTCTTATGTTCTAGCAAGAACCAAAACAGCTGTAGTAAGGAATACTTCCAAGGTGAAACAATGAAGAGCATCTCACACAGAGATTTCATTTAGTCCATGAATAAAAAAAAGGCTAAAATGAGACATAACTGCACTTTTGAAATACATGGAGAGGAGGTAAACAGCAAAGAGGATGCAGAGCTTTTTCAGATAAATTCTATTAAAACAGCAAGGAATTGATATTAAAGAGACATGAAAATTTTTCAAATTAAAATTAAAGAAAGCTTCTAATCATCGGAGCAGTGAGGTTCTCAGACAGCCTTTTTGTAGCAAAATAAGGAATAGAAACCCCAATTATTTTTTAGGTGGAACTTGATCTAGTAAATATAGTTGTTGTATGATATGGCTCCTGGTTGTTCTACCTTTTTAAAGCCCTAATTCAGTCTGGGCTTTTAATACGGACTTCTGACTGATAAGTATGATAGCTACCCCAGCTTTAATTTCCTTGCAGTTATTTGGACTACTTAAAAGCATTTGCTCAAGTATCAAAAAAGATTTTTGTCAGTTATCTCAGCTGCCATCAACACTGATGACCTGTTTTCTTTGTTCAATTCCTTTGGAACTGAATTTTCTGGACCTTGGAAGAAATGTGATTAACTATAAAGCATCCAACAGACACTTAGCTGTCTGCGCAAAACTTTTTTAGAAAAGTCTGTGCTATTTTAAATCTCAGCAGGGCAAAACCATGTAACTGCAGGCTTTAACATGTTTTTTTGTGTGAATTGTCCAAAATCCTTAAGACTTTAGTCAGGTAATTGTCTCCTTTCACAGAAACTGAAAAATTAGTCCTCAAACCAAATTTTGTGCCTGTTAAAGAGTAAATGGTCAGGTCTTCAAGAGTACTTTTCCTTCTGTGTGCTGTTGAAGACTGGGTGCAGCAGCTCATGGAACACTTTTTTCTTTTTTCTAACTGGAGACCATCTTTTCCTTCTTCACATACCATTTCCTCCTTCTGCATTTTCAAAGGTGTCAAGATCAGGAGTGACCATGGCCTGTAAGCTTTAACACAAAAACACGGGGCTGAGCACATTTCAGGAGAGAGATGCCCTCGTTAAACTACTGCCACCAGCCCAATCTGGGAAGAACAGGCCATGGTTTTTATTTCACTCAACACATCCACATCATTTCTTCCAGAACAGCTGTATTTTGGGCTGCCTGGATGAACAAGGACTGACAGAATCCTGGTAACTGACAAAATTCCTCTTCCCTTCTGGCAGGCAGCACCTGGAGTCTGCTAAAAGTGATCCTGGGGAGATGTCTCCTTGTGAGAACAGAGAAAAGGTACAGGCTCAACCATTCTGCTCTGGGAAGAGGTGAACATTTGGGACTCCAAATGGGCAAAGAAAGGTGAAGTTCAGTCCTTCTCAACTGCTTTGGTGATCACATCAGGCTGTGCTAACAACAGTTTGTTTCTCCACCAGGGAATAGTTTGGAAACTTGACTAAGAGGCCAACTCAGACTTGTAGTTAATTTATAAAATTATGGATATATAATACTCATATATTCTGCTAGTCAGCCCAAAGGAATTTTACTTTCACTTTGAACAACTGCTGTCTTTAAGACTGCAGAGTATCAATTGTGAAAGCAGCCCATTTACCTATAAATTATGTGAAATAGCTTTTTGTATACAAGGTGCTGGAGTCGGACAGCTTCATAGACAGGGTGGAACTCAGATGACTCAGCTGCATGAAGTGGCTCAGGGTAAAACATCACAATGAGTAACATTGGCAACTGATTTCTTCACTACAATGATAGAAACAGGGTTTTTTTAGGAGGTCTGTGTGTGTATGTGTGTCTGTAAAGAAGAGAAACTGAAGAGAAGATCAAGCTAAAAAAGAAGTGGGCATTGGTGACTGTGCCCAGATGGTGACAGAATACTCAAGATGTTTATCACTAGTTCTGGACAAAAGACTGCAGCTCATAAATCAGATGTGAGCCTAACAGGGCTGCAGCACTCTGGGATGGGGCAACAGAAATCTCTGCTGTTCTGGATGCACTTAAGAAATCTCTCGTTTCAGTCAGCACAGTCTGGCAGTGCAGCATTTAACTATTTGCACTTGTACTAAGTAAGGTTGTTGCTCTATTTCTTAGCATAAGTGTTATAAATAAAATTATTCTGCAAGACAAGGATAAAAATGGATTTAATGTTGTTTTCTAGAGAACAAAGTTTAGAAGTAGTTTATTTTAATGTCCTTGAATACTGCAAGATACTATAAACTGAGAAGACAGTTTTGATTTTTGTCCTTATTTTATTCAAAAAACCCCTGCAATTAGGTAATTTTTAAATGGGAGAATTTATGTTGCTTATACTGAATTTAAGTAATCAAGGAAAATAATAAACATAGCAGACTGTTAAAAAAAGAAGAAGAATGTGAAGAAGTTCAAAGGCTCTTTGGAAAAATTTTAGGTATATAATAGTAGGTTCTAAATTTCAATAAAATTACATTATAAGGTACAGGATACTACATTTGTGTCACATACAATAAATCCAGTGCATGCATAATAAACAGGCCTGGTCTTTCTGGATCTTTTAGGCAGTACTGGAGCAAATATTTTTAAAGGTGTATGGAAATAAAACCATAACATGAAAATAATATCTTTGAGAAATGCTCAACATCACAATGTTTCATTTTAGCAGACTTAAGGTGCTCATGTTAAACCCACTTAGCTAAAGTTTATACAATCTGAAGAGTCCATGCTGAGTATTTCAGGACTTAGTTATTATTTAAAATAAGACAAACCAGTCTTTGCAAGTCTGAAGCAAGTAAAATTAAAAAGAGAAAAATAAAGCAAATAAACTCTTCATTTTCATCTTTTTGGGGGTATTTTTTTCCTTAAATTCAGCTTTTAAGCCAGTAAACAATTACCTTTGAGGGGGTCTAACAATTAAAGAATAACATTGATTAATTAGGAAAGAATGTGAGGAATACTAATCAATCCTAAAGACAGTTTTTCTTCTCCCACCTCAACCCTTTTTGTCTCCCACAATGAGTTTTCTATACTGTTCAGATTCCTTTAAAAAACATTCATATTCTTGTCCATTCACACAAAACTCTCTTGGTGAGCATTGTTTTGGGAGGAGTGGGTGGTAGGCAGGGGGCACAGGATGTTGAGAGAACAGATAGGATGTCAGGTGAAGATGGAATGCTGTGCCCTCTCTAACCAGCTGAAGACTCTGCATGATTGTTTTCTTACAAATAATACCTGTGGGTGTTGAAACAGTTCAGGGAATCTATCAAACCTACCCTTTCACTCTGCTGTTGTAACTCCATAAAATTTATTCTCATTTCAAAAGAATCTTGGCAATAATACCTGTAGGTGGTTGAGTAATTTAGAGGAAAACTGTCAAATCTACTTCCACTGACTTTAGCAATAGAATTCTGTAATTACTTTCAAAGTTGCTAAATGCATAGATTTGTTTTCAGAATATTCAGAAAGTTCTAAACTGAGCTTCTATTTTTTTTTATTATAACAACTTTTTAATAGGCTTAGTAGAAGAACTAACTCAAAGAGTAGATCTAATAATTGTGCAGCATTGCATACAACTCTCCATAAAGAAAAAAGTCAGTGCTGCATGTAGGTAGCAGCCAGGACACTTCTGCAAGTGTAATCCCAACTTCACATGGGTGGACATTTAGCTGTTCTTACATAACTTGAAAAGGAGACATCTGAAATTAATCTTGATTCAATCCTGTCTGTGTAGTACTACGTGGGTCATTTACAGATTACTTATGAACAATATAACTGAGGATCCCTTTCCCCTGCTTAACAGAGATACTTCATGTTCTTTAGTTCAGAATAAAATTGAAAGCTCAGAAATGTAATAGAATAAATCTGAAAGCTCAGAAATTTATTATAAGCCTAATTATACTAGCAGAATCTCTTAGTGTCCCTAGACAGGGGCACACACTCAATTTACTCTGTTTAACAACCTACCCTTTGTCAACTGAAGTGATTGAGGGTACATTTATTCACTTTCAGTCCATGGCAAATGTGCTGTAATTTGACCTTGCACAATCCCCAAAGAAGGATAGGTAGCCTGGGATTAATGGAAATAATCTCAGTGTGCATAAAGACAGATAAAACACAGGAACATAACCCTCTGTCTGACACATTGTTAGAACCTGGTTCCAGCTGATCAGAATTATTTTCTACGCCTTCAAAGACATTTAGTCTGAGCTAAGGGTTAGGACTTCCCAGTCTGTAGATTCTAAATGCTGAAAACAAATGGAACTCATACTTCAGCTCAGAGACACATTACTTGTGCAGGCATTTCGTGGCAATCCAATGACAAAACTGATAATGAAATGGAAAGTAACAAATTCCTTTTCCCTCCCTGTCATCACCAAAGAATCCACGTGCTGTTTGAATTCACCTGATTATGCACCAGGCACCTCAGCACGTAACATATTCCAAAGCTGTGTGGCCAGTGAGGCTTAATCAAATATGAATGGTAAATACAGTGGACAAAGATGTTGGGCCCTGCTATAATTAAAACTTCATTAATCCCAAATGGTCACTTAATATCTAATTTGCAAAAGAATATCATCCCCCATCTGGGTCTTTTGACTAATAAGTAATTTTTTAGCACAAACCATATGTCTCCAGCAAACAGTCGTGTTCAAACAAGGAGAAAGAAGACATAATGCAAGTTCATGGTGAAAAACAATACAGAAATTACATTCTTAAAGTAGTCATCTAACTTCTCAGCCCAGTTTCAGACAGATTCCCACCATTTACTCTCCGCTATTTATTATCCATGCAGAAGAAATTAACAATTAAATGCTGATGATAAAGTACAGGACAGTGTTAGCAGACTACCTCATCAGGAAATGACACATGAGTAGCCACCATAGTTACAAAAACGCTCTGATACTCAAAAAACAAATGGTTTATAAATTACATACCAAAGTAGGAAGGAAAGCCAGAGGCAGTATCATTCTTATAAAAAGGAAAAGATTTAATCAGTCACTCTTTTAATAAACATGCTATATCTGTGCAGCTAGGCACATCATAATTGTCTATACAAAAATGTTTTTAATTACTCAGCCTGCAATAATCTCAACCACTTCTTTTGATTGAAATTAAACACTTTGGTTGCTGAAATAGATACTTTATGCTTCTAGACAGAACTATTGGTTCTACATCTTTTGAAAATACTTTTCAGAGGAATTTAGGATTTCCAAAAGTTTCTCTGGGAAGCAAAATCCTCTCTGGATCTAAATTAAGTTTTTTTTTATTCAAAATGCAACATGACTCTTTATATGTTCTATCAATCAGGTGCCATCCATACTAAAAGGATAAAACCCCCTCTCTTTAACATATCAAAATAATTTTCTTACAAGATAAATAGCTCAGAGACAATTCCCCTGCAATGTATGCTCCTGAAAAGTCAGCAGGAGCCATTTATGGTCTCATAATACATAAATCAACTGCAAGAACCCTTGGTCAGAGCGTGGAACATCACAACATTAACTCCCTGTGACTACAAAGCTTCCCTCAGCCCCTTTACAGGTGTCAAATCATTGCAATGATTTTTGTTAGTGGCTGGTAACAACTTAATCTAGTTAAGTGATAATTGTTTCTTAGATTCATTTAAATCTTAGGCTGGGAAGTGGGGGGTGGGAATTGTGCCCTTACACAATATTTAATGAAAAAGCATAAAAATAATACAAATCATCTTCCTTTCCCTGACCCACACAATTTTGTGGCGAGGAAAATGAGCTATTCCATATGGACAGACATGCCACTAAGTGATGGAAATGAACAGGGCTTGGGAACATTAATGTTTTTTTCACTGGAGCTTTTGCTTTCAGAATAATTACCTATGCACAAACTCTAGATGGCAACATTGCACTTACTGTATTACTAAAACAAAATGTCACACTGAGTCCCTACATATCCTCTTTATCAACATTTTATGTGCCACAGATCTATAGCCTCTTATTATAAGTGTAATGAAGCAGAAGTTATTGAAGCATTTTATTGATTGCTCAGATCACAAGTTTACTGTCATACTGAATTGGCACCTTACTTGCTGAAGCAAACTGCTGACACCTTTTTAAAAAAGTGACAACTACATCTATTTCATGACCAGAAATCCATTTTCATCTCTATCAAGACAAGAATGCAATTTTCACTTCATTTAACTGATGTTAGGCCTGCTCAAGGCATGACACTTAGAAAAAGACACAAGTTTAAGGTTCTTAAAATACTTCTGGTAACTAGAATGCAGCTCAGCTGTGGGAAAAATTTCAAGCCTCACTCAAATCTATAAACAGTACAACATTCTAAGAATCACTTAGCTGAGCTATCAAGAGGGCATTTTTCTATTTCAATTTCAAAATTACCAAAACACTATATTTTTATATTATTTTAATAAGAAGCCAGGGTGAAATATTACAGTTTTCATATGGAATCTTGCACTACACAAAGTTCACTTTAACACAGGATTATTTCTTGAGTGACCTCTACACAGGTCAACCAGACAAAAAAAATCTATTTTTCTTT
The DNA here is from genome assembly GCA_020086605.1 of Lanius collurio. NCBI lineage: Eukaryota > Metazoa > Chordata > Aves > Passeriformes > Laniidae > Lanius > Lanius collurio. Next base: position 48,710,350 of record JACBWW010000004.1, read on the forward strand.
GACCTATAAAGAAGGAAATAAAGATACTTAACACTTCTTCAACAGTATGAATCAATGTCATATAGAATTAGAAAAACAGAAGCTGCAAGGAAGAGTCTACACTTTAAGTCTACAGAAAAGGAGGGGGAATGTTACTAAACAGAGGCTGTAATACTCGAGTTATTTTAAGAATATACACTTTCATAACCCATAAAAACACAAATACAAAATTATGTTGAATCAGAAATCAAGTTGAGAATTTTATTCTCAATTTTGTTCTTGTTTCCTTCAAATAACCTCTAATAATTATTATACTGAGTTTACCACAATATAACCTAATTTTCTGAAGACAGCATTATAGACAGAGTGAGTGTCATTTGGTATAAATTTCTGATAATTCTGTGAACAAGGATGGATATAGAAATTTTAGGAAAAATATACAGTTTAAAAATACTTTATAGAAGTGTATCATTTTATCAGTTTCTGCCAGGCACATGCCCTGAAAAATTATTAGATACCTACAGGCTAGTTTATATTTTATTCATATGAGGGGAAAAAGAAAACAAGTCATTAAAATTCTTACTGAACAATGTAATTACTGTAATCTGTGAAAACCAGCTGAGTAGTAATGATAGATATGTTTCTTATAAAGTACAAAAAAGAAAAGTTATGGAACAAAGCTTTTGTTTGTGTCTCACAGAGGTATTCAACTTCCAGTACTTGAGTCAGCAGTTGCAAAAGAACAACACAAGAAAATAGAAGAAATATAGACTTTATTTTTGCCTTTGTTCTGCTGTTGGCAGTATTTCAATTTTTTTAAATCAGTAATATTTTTATGGATTTGCATAGCAAAAGGAGAAAACCTTATGAATTTTGCTGTTTGTGGATATTGCTTAGAAAAAGTGAAACAGTACATTTAAGCTTTTTTTCCCCACAGCCAAAATGGCCAATAATAGAATCAGTCAATAATTTTATTCCCTTTTGTTTTCTTGTGGGTATTTTGCATACTAGCTCCATTATTTTAATGTAATGTAATTTGCTGTGGTTCAAATGATTAATTACAATTACTGTAAGTTCTGCTAGATCAAGCTAATGAATGTTCAGCACAGTTTCCTGTTACTTCTCATCCCAGCTCAGTCCCCTCTTTCCCACATGTAACACATTTCAGTAAAAATAAAAGCACACAGAGTAAAACCTCAGGACCACCTGTGTTTGTTAACAACCACTTCCAAATTTTGCTAAACCCTTGTAAGTAACTAATGCTCAAGAACATCTAAGTATACTGAAAGAAACTTGTGATTCTCAAATACTTACACACCTACATTTTCCACAATCATTTTTTACCGTGGTGAGGAGATATTCTTTTATTCACCTGTTCATACGACAATTTATATTATTTAGTACAGGACAGATCAGCAGAGTAATTGAAAATGAAGAAAATGTTTAAAAATCATTAATATCATTTTAAAAGGTATTTGAGCCTTCTCTTTTGGCCTCTGTTTGGCTGTGCTAGGCCTGTGAATGACAGCTTCCCTGCTTGAAGCGCACAGAAAGCACAGCCTTCCTCATTCACTGTCAGTACTATGGCCTTTTCACACGTTCCCTCCACAGCAGTGTTTGTCCCCAAACACTGGAACCCAGCACAATGGCATTCCTCCTCCAACACCCCCACCAACAGCACCACTACAGATGAAGAATGCTAATGAGGTGGACATCCCCCATCTCTGAAAGTGTTAACTACACCCCCAGCTATCAGATATGCTGCTATTTCCATTGTTACATGTTTCAGCTCACTCCAAAGCACTTGCATTTATTTGGGCAAGGCTTTTTTTCTAAAACTGTTTTTAATAGAAATTACAGAGACTCGGGGAAAAAAAGATTGGAAAAAAAAACTTACATGCGTTCACCCAACTGCATACATTATATATGAAATTAACTGATTTTAACCTCCAGATATATTTGGGGATCCCAGAAATTCCAGCAGACACCTACACAGCATGTTCAAAGCAGCAGGACAAATGCTGACCTCTGAAATATTAATAGTGGAATAATGCTAACAAACTGGTGTCTAAATTTAATTTTTTTTTTTTTTTGTTAGAAAGTTGAGTTTTGGAGTCCCAGAATTCATGGTGCTAAAATGTAAACATAAGCTTTGCTGAGATTTTAGGAAAGCTTATAGCTCATTATACACATATGCAGTTAGAAAGTAAAAGAAGATTTTTGTAATATACTGTTTATACATATTTTTTTACCTTCTCATTAATTTGAAGTAAAGCCAGCTCCCAAAGCTCAAGTATTCCCTCAGTTTTACCTGGTTTACTTTGCCTACATTAATTTCAAGGACTGGTTTGAAGAATACTGCCTGTCCTCTCAGAAAGGCTGCAAACTCTCCAGCAAAGGGATGGGAGCTTCTCACCGTGCCCATCTCTGGGGCAAGAAGCAACAGCGTGATTATAAAGACAACATTGTGTCACCAGTGCACTGTGTGGAACCAGGAACTATGTACAGTTTTAATTCAACACATGCATTTTAAACTGAACTCCAGATAGATTTAACAGAAGTACATGTATTAGCATTTTATTACAGAATTGTATCTATTAGCATATTATTATTTGTATGTGCTACTTGATTTCAGCAGATAAAGAGCCTTAGCAGAGGAATACTGAATCAAAGAACACAACTTGCTTAAAAATTTGCTTTCTCCTTTGATTTACATGAAAAAAAACCAGAGTAAATACAAACAATTCAGGTGTCAGAGCAGCACAGAGACAACTGGAAATGAAGGAAATCTATTTAAGGTGGATGTTGTGCTGGTGTGAGTTCTGCATTAAGTCACCACAGCTCTGCACCGTCAGGCCTCAGCACAACAGGACAAAGCGAGAGGACTTCCCTTGGATGTGCTGGTTCCTTGTTAATGTGCCTCTAACCCTGTGTCTGTGTCACACCACAACGTGCTCCTTACAAAACAAACTTGGTTCAGCTATTCAGACAAGTAGGTTGACATAAAGAGAATACAGAAATAGAAACCCTTTACAGTGAGAAGAGCTGTTATACCTACAGCTAAAATAATCCTCAGTTGCTATAATGGCTTCATTTATGTTCAGTACTAACACAACTTCAGTTAGAAAATGGCTGGGGAAATTAACAGAGAGAAGCTTTACACTGAATTATAGGTTCTATCTTATCTTTAAAGTAATATAACTCAAAGTAACACAAGATTTTGGCACGTTAACTGCACAAAACATTTAATATCCTTGTGCTGTAAAATTTTCATTTAAGAACTTAATCCAGTTTGAAATGTTTATTAAAATATTTTAATCGTAAGTTTTTTGTGGACTGTCATAGCTATACTGGCATTTATCCTCGTAATCTGGACTACTAAAAGATACAAAAGCTCAAGCTTGTTATATGAGCAATATCTATATGCAAGGCTTTCATTATAAAGAATCATTTGTCTTTAGAAGAGATTTCAAATCTACTAAAGTTATTATATTTTTCTTGTCATTAACAATTTCCTACTGAACACTGACAGATAATCATGAGAGGAATGATTAGCCTGAGCTAATTTACTGAAATGTCTTCATATGTTCTTCACAGAAAAGAGAGAAAAGTAGTCAATGAATGACTTTCACTTGAATTTCTATTTAGAAACTCCATTGTCTGTTTTGTTCAATTAATTGCCACTGTACTTGCTAAATACTTGTATGCATTATATGTATTTGTATTTATTTCAGAGTTAATATTATGTTTTAAGGCACTGGTCTGTGGCTTTTATGAGAGGCAACATTGTCTTAAAAGAGTAGAATTATCTACAAAATGTGTAAAGATATTTCCCACTTCTCAATATATCACTACACTGCCTCAGAAAGACACTAAAACGAGCTTTTCTTTCATCCCTTCTCTGCTCGTTTCTCTTTCACATGCTCTCTCATTTTTGCTTTTGTTTTGTTTGATTTCTTCTGGCTGTCCGCTATTAGTTCTGGAGAGGAGCAGTCTCTCCAAAGTCCATTCTCATTTCTCTTTATGGATCTGACAGCAGGAGGTGCTGTATAAACAGTGTGAGTGACACTCTGCCTGCTCCTCTCCTCCCCCTTCCTGCCCGGCCTGGGAGCCGCTCTCTGCTGCTCTCCCTTAACTCTGGGGCCGACAGCAGTTTGGAATCGCAGCTTCCTCGCTGGCTGTTTAATTTCTAGGTAATTCTTTGCCTTCAAAACCTGTGTGTCTCCTGTCTTCATGAAGTACTCAGCTAATCCTTTAAAATATGTACATTCATAAACATATAAATGGACTTAAGTTGCCGTGCTCTGCAAGGTCAGTGTTTATTAATTATGCTTCCGATAATTCAAGTAATAACAAATATCACCTTATTGCTCCCAAAATGTCAGACAGGATGTTGAGTGTCTGTTTTCCACTGCTTTTTCAAATTAAAAAATGCAAGTCTGGCACATTTGCTTGATGGCACATGTATAGAAATTAAAATATTAATGTTTCAAAATAAGTTGCATTTATTTAATTGTTTCATAACACCACACCAACTGAACTAAGAATAGTTTTATTTCCTTATTTATGCATTTATTTTAAATATGCTTCAACTAAATCATTATTTAAGTTAGCTCTGTGGGCAGATCTATGAGACTATCAAAATCTGCCTGTGCAGAAGAGCAGTGAGAACTGATGGCTTTAGAGAATTTCCACACAAGGAACATCCCAGCTCGGCACAGTACGCAGCGAGGAGCAGTGCGACCCATGACATCCCACACCACAAGAGACACAATTAACTCCTCTGTCGTGGGCTTTGCAATTACAGGACAAGCATTCCCTTTTCCTAACAGGCACTGCGGCTTCTCCAAGAAGTGTCCCACTTCTCTATGGCACAGAGCAAATCGTTGGTTTTACACAATCAGTACATTTGAAAATGAAAACAGAAAAGCAGACTTTTAAAGAGTGGGACAACTCACCTGTTTGCAACACTTTGCAGACTTTAATCGTTGGTGCAGGGCCAAGAGAACTCCTGGGATGTAAATCTTTGCTCCTGAAAAGGCTGAAACCTTCTCTCTTAAAGACTCAAACAGGTCCACACAAAGGTGTGATGACATTTTGCAGCCATCAGTCAAGAAGAGCTATGCAAAGAAAAGAAGAAAAAGAAAAAAAAACCCAAACAACCAAAAGAAAATGCATTCCTTTGACCTAATTGAAATACAGAGCCTCTAACACCCCCTCAGCATCAGAACTAACTCTTAATATCTATTATTTGTATCTGACCTGGGTTAAGGCTTGGAAAAGCAACTCCTGCATTTCTAGTGGCCACCATGAAGGAGGTATTTATATTGAGACACCCCCAAGAAGGACTCGTAAGCACCGCGAGCACACCTGAATAGTTCTGAAGTGTGCCTAACTAGCAGCGCGGCGTGTCATGGTGTGCACTGATTGCCTTATCTTCTCATTTATCACAGATGAGTTGGAACCAACCTTGCTGAAACCCACTTGCATTGTCCTGATAAAATTGCAAGATCCATGTGGTTTCTGTATGCAGTTCCCTGTTGCGGGGCTGACACACACCTACAATATTACAAATGGAAACGCTCAAAAAATAGGATCAACACCCTCGTAACCTGTTTTAGTACAAACTCCTCATTGCCGCCACCGAAGAAAAAACTTGCAACAAATAAAAGTGCTCAGTGCAGCTGGTTAAAAATGAGAAAGGTCAAAAGGAAAGATAAATAAAATTGATTCATGACAGTGCTCTCAATGAGATCTTTTCCTCGCTGTTCTTAGAATAAGAATCACTGAAAAGGTTGAAAGAATTCTCTCAAATGGACCCAGTTCCAATATGAGACATAAATGAGGAATGATTATTTGGGATGCAGGCATTACTGAAGTACATGTGCCCTGCAGATATTTCTGTGTAATAGAAGTGGGCCTTCCTCATAGGACAAAGAAAATCACCATGAAGCAAAACTTCAGGGAAGAAAGGGGAAGAAGAGGACAAAGCAGAACAGGGAAAGTATGGGAAGGGAAGGTTCGGGAAGGGAAGGTTCAGGAATGGAAGGTCCAAGAAGGTTGGGGAAACTTTGGGAAGGGAAGAAGCTGGAAGGTGTGGGAAGGTGTGAGAATGTGTAGGAAGGGAAGGGAAGGGAAGGTGACGGATAGTGTGGGAAAGGAAGTTTAGGGAAGTTTAGGG